>PVJA010050895.1:0-13081 GCA_004027025.1 Myocastor coypus | reverse complement strand
TTTGTAATAGCCAAATCTTGGAAACAACCAAAATGCCCATCATTTGAAGAATGGTTAAAAAAATGTGGTATTTTTATACAATGGAATACTACTCATCCATAAAGAATGATAAGTTTGAAGACTTCATATATAAATGGATGTATATTGAACATATACTCATTAGTGAAATAAACCAGACCTATATGTGTAAATATCATATGGTCTCCCTAATACAAGAACTTTAAAGAAGAAAACAAGAACTTAAGGGCATAACACAGCTGAATGTGTTATGGATTAAACAATGAAGTGACTGGAAGAAGACAAAGCAGAAAACATATCAATAGCAAAACCATGCACTTATGTACACAGGATGAATCATTTTTTTAAAGAATTTAAACATTAACCATACTTTTCAGTCATATATCATAATGTAATTGTTTTGGAATAGTGTTACGGTTTGTATCTAGATGTTCCCCCGCCCACCAAAGTCTCATGTAGTCACTGGCATGGTTTCTAGAGTTTGTGGTTAGTTCATGATTCAATGCTGAGATTATGGGTGCGAGTGCTGCACCTGCCCTGGGGTGAGTAATCTGCATTACAACGTAAGGAGGGGAGAGAAGCTTGCTAGCAGCTATAGCTGCTACATCTCCCTTTGCTCTTTGCTGTTTTCTGCCGCCATGAACTGTTGCCCTCTGCCACATGCCACTCTGCCTTGGATATGGACTAAAACCTCCACTAACTATGAGCTAAATAAACTATTCCTTCCTTAATGTGAGGTGTTGGGTATTTCATCCCAGCAACAAGAGAAAAGTGACAGAGACAAATAGCTTCAGTTACAACTCAGAGCATAGATTTTAGAGAGCAAGAGAAGGAGAGGAAAAGGTTTGGTGACTCCTTCAAGGGTGAGTAGTGGCCGACGTGCTGAGGAGGTTATCACGGGTGGAGAGGACCCTCACAGGGCATAGGTGGCTGTCTCCAACTTTGCTCCCCTACCCTCTTCCTGCTCTTTTCTCTATGCAGACAAGGAGTGAGCACAAAACATGAAATCCCTGAAGAAGGCCCTGAGATCCCTAGCCATGTAAAATTAGTAAGCATCTATGGACACAAGGGATTAAACTATGCTCCTTACATAAACATCAGGATAGGCCAACCGAGGTGTTAGAAAGCAAGCGAGCTGTAAGCACGACAGGTAGGTAAATGGCTAACTCTGGCCTAGGAGTGGGATGGAGCATGAGGTACAGCCACAGAGGGGCAGCTGGAGGGAAGGGCGCTTCCTGAGACTCCACTGGGTGCTGGGCTCATGGGCACTCTGGGTACAGCCATGACTCAGAGCCATTCTGCCCATACCCATAATGCTTTGTAAGCATTAAATAATACATGTTGAAAGATTTCTGCCTGATACCTTAACTCCAACTAGAACTTTGAAGGAAAAGACTTATTGGTGGTGGTAGTTAACGCAACTAGCTCTTGGGTGTTCCATCAGCTATAATCAGGAAGGGGTAAAGAGATTCAACAGCAAATGCAGCAAACAGAACGCCGAGGGGCACCATAGAAGCACATGGCAGGCAAAAGACGACCCATTCCCAGGATTCCTCTCCACTGGAAGTGCTCAAGATGTGGGAAAAGCAGATTCCAGGAGAGCAAGGAGAAAAGTGACATCTTATGTACAACCTGGGGTAGTTTATTTAAACAACCCCACAAGGTAGGCAGAAGTAATAGCTCTTTTAAAGAGTCCTTCTGACAATCGCATGCTGTAAAAACATTCCCTACACAACAGGCACTTAACAAATGCTGCTTAGTTTTTCTTTTCTTTTCTTTTTTTTTTTTATCTACCAGTGTACAGATAATGAATAGTTCTTCCCGCTCTGCATTCTTCTTGGTTTGATGAACATGTATCAACTGTGCTTTAACTCTGAGTGCTGTGTTCATTAAGCTTCTACCGAAGTGCACCCACGTTGCTCCTGTCCTCCGGTGACAAAGCATAATGTTGCTAAGGCCACGGCATCAGAATAGGCTCAGAGGCAGAGTCTGTCTGCAAGCCCAGTTTTTCTCTTCCTGTCACCCCGGTGCTGTTATCAATGGCTACTGAGTGCGAGAGTGCAAAGACATGGTACGTTCTGAAAGCGTAAAGCACCAAATGGTACTGAGCTCGATTTAAGACTAAGATGAGCATCTGATAGGAAGGCTTCCAGTGGAGTGTGTGTCTAGAAAGATCCTCAGACTGAGAGAAGTTAGCTGTGCATCGAACTGCAGCATTCTTACTAATGGCAGAAGAGAGGCTGGACAGTGCTGTTACAACTGGAACTACAAAGTAGGTGGGCTATGAAATTTTTATTGGGAAGCCTACTGCTCATGAGATGTAGCATCCTTTTTTATAGCAATTTTCATTTTTATTTTTTAATATTATGTGTTTACAGTGATTTGGGTAGGGAGTTGGTACATGTCCATAACCTCTTCTTAATGCATATTTTATTTTTTAATGAGAATAAAAAACAACAACAACAAAACCCATTAGAAATGATACAAAATTGCAGGTGAAATAGTTCAGCGGATTAAAGCACCTGCAAACAGGCCCAGGGGCAGGAGGTTCAATCCCTGGGCCTGCCATGCTGGCTCCACCCTCGGGGGCACACTGAGACTGCAATTGAGACTGGGCGTGGTGGCATGCACCTGTAATCCCAGCTCTTGGGAGGCTGTAAACAGGTGGATCACTACGAGTCTGATCTAGTGCTGAGACCCTGAACACCCTGTGGACACTTCCCTAAAAACAAAAGAAAACAAAAATAACAAAGAAAAAAGAAGAAATGATACAGAATTTTACTAAACCAAACAATTGAAATTTAACAATGGAGCTGGGCATGGTGGCGCACACCTATAATCCCAGCACTCAGGAGGCTGAGGCAGGAGGATTGGTGTGAGTTTGAGACCAGCCTGGGCTACAAAAGTGAGCTCAAGGCCAGCCTGAACTGCATAGTGAGACCCTGTCTCAAAAAGACAAAAAAAAAAAAAAAGAAATTTAACAATGGTTGCTACATTGCATATTGTTGTTTTCAAATTAGTTGTTCAGATTATCAGAAATAGACATGCAAAATTGGTCTGAAAAAGTTAGAAAAATTTTTAAAGGAAGAAAAAGATCAGCGTGAACTGCCCTTTTCTATAGACCAGCAGAAATAAGCAGTATAATTATATAAGCTATCCCGTGCAGACACATAATGTATTTGTTTTTCCCTTCTTTCTTTTCTCCTTTCCTTCATCCCAGTTGTCCCTTCCCGTTGAACAGATTCTTTTCCTTTCGGAGTATCTACTCTACCTTTCAGATTTTATTTACTCTTTCACATTCTTACACTAGGGAGACAACACACCATTTATATATGTTAGTCTGATTTATTTCGCTTACAACTATAGTATCTAGTTGTAATTATTCAGCTGTCTCTTTTTGTAGCTGAGGATTACTCCATTATAACATCTTAATTTCTTTTAATCCTCTTCTCTTTCCTTTTCTCTACCCTTCCTCCGATTCGTAACCTCTTGCCCATTTCAGAAAGATCTTGCGATGTTCTATTATCTAAGTTTTCTTTTTCTCTTTATTTATATGCTGGAGTTTCTCATCTTTAAAAATCAGATGACACAAAGTAATAAGGTCTGCTAAAGGTTCAGCTCAGGAGTTAATTCTTTTTTTTCCGAAGTCTCCCAAATTTCCAAGGTCCCAAAGATGGCAATAGCTGTCGCATGCTGATATCTCTGGATTTTTTGATTCAATATTTTTGTGTTTAGTAGTACAGATTGCATTGGTATGAGGAGATTAACATGATTGTTTTGGAAATATGACATGCTATCATTTTGAGAAGGAATGTTTGAAAGGCCATAAGAACGACACAGAGGAGACTAAACTCAAGATGAAAGTCTACTTTTCCAAGATTACATAATTCTATAAAAACAAATAAGTGAAAAGAGCTTACGTACTGTTGCCAAGTGTGCTATATTTAACCACGCTGGTCCTAATGGGCAATGCTCTGTGGCTATTACTAGGTGTGAGATGCTGCTACATGCTTCATATGTGACAGCCCCTTTATGTCCTTCTCCCCAAAGTGTGAAGTCAGTACTAGAGACCTCCCTTTGTACAAATAAAGAGATTGAGGTAGAAATAATAGAGTCGTAGTCCAGCTTAGTGACAGAGTAGGCATTTAAACCTAGATGGTCTGGCTTTATGGTCACAATAATAAGTTTATAATATTCATTTTCAAATCTCTTAATACTATTGTTGAAGGTATCTCATAGTATGCCTCTATAAAATCATTTAACTGTATGTTAGACTATGTATCAAGATGAGGCACTACAACTCGAAAGATAAATTATAGCAACTTAATTATTGACAATTTCAATCTACATTTGGGATACATGGCTCAACTGTATGGGAAACATGTATGTGCATTTGTATCATAGACGCCAAGGAGAAGCTAACACACAGAGTCTTCAGAAAGACAGTAGGGCGTTCTGTTATTTCAAAGGTATGGGACTTTGACTGGCATTTGGTATTACTTGGGAAAGCCTGCAGGATGGTAGACACTCTCCTGCCCCAAGGTAGCCCAACAAGGCAAAGAATCATCTTCTCCCACTTGCAACTGTGCTCCACATGGAAAGATTGAACTGTGGTAGCCTTCTCTTTAAATTAAAGGGGAGGGAGCTCGTTTTGTGGAGACGCTGCATAGGAGGGATTATAAGATCCACTGACCCTTACATCTGAGGTGTGACAAAAATATTAAGGTGAATGTTTAAATTTATTATATTTCTTTAATCCATTTTGACTTTGAGTGCATGGTGATAGACCTGAGTCAAGAATTAGTTTTCAGTACGTAGAGATCCAGTTTTTCCACCACCATTTGTTCAAGAGGCTATCTTTCTTGCAGTAAGCATGTTTGGCCCCTTTGTTGAAGATAAGACGGTTGAATGTGTTTATAGTTGTATCTGCATCTTCTAATCTTGCTTTAACTTGGTCTTAACCATCCAGCAGAAAAGTATAGCTATGAGGTAAAAGTAAAGCCATATTACTATGCTGAGCTGTAAAAGGCTCGAGTCAACAACTTCCAACAGCCAATTATGCTGATAACCCTCTACTAATGTGGACTATTGGACTATATTGGGTTATTTTGCTGAATTCAAATACCTACACTCTTTAGACAGGCTTCAAGTATGAAAAAGTCCTTTAGAGACTTCTCGAAATACTGTTTCTCTAACTGCAGTGGAACACCCATCTCTGACAAAACGAAACAAAAAAGGAGGATGTGTTGGGAGCCACGAAGCTAGGAAATCGATCAAATATGTGTAGGTGGGACTTGGCCCAGTGCTGAAAGCAAACAGGCTACCTACGTCACTCCTGAGATGAACATCCTATCTGGTTAAGCTTCGTTATCAGTTGCTAGGCAACCTAGCCTTATATGTCACTAACTTCACAAAAGTGTAAGTAAAGGACCATTTTGTTGTGAAAAAAAAAAAAATATATATGTATGTATACACAAGAGAGTTAAGATAGACCCATAGCTACTTTCTCTTGGTTTATTGAGAATAAAAGTTGGTACTAGTTTTATTTAGACAAGATATTATGTCTGCATCTTATCCTCTGAATAACTACTATGAAGACAACAATATCCAATGTATTAATTATTGTAACCATCCTGCCAACCTGTTTTGAAACTATTTCATTGCTATTTTATCATTTTTTCATGTTAAAATGAATAAAAAACAAAATTTAAAAATAAATAAATTTATTATAGTACAAGACGTCACCATTAATCCCCCTTAAAATACTCGAGACATCCTCCATCTTCTTGAACACATTCACCTCATCATTCTTCTTTTTTTTAAATTTAAATTTATTGGTGCAATGTAGGCTTACCTAATGGCCACATTCGTGCTAGGGAATCTGTGTCTATACATGCTATTCACCCATCGTTCTTGGCAACGGACCCTTTACAGTAATCTAGCAAAAATGATTTTAATATTCAGCGTATTTCTGATGACTCCCTGTAGAATACGCCAAGAAAGATGTAGAAAAGAAGGTTATCGGAATTGATTTAGTATAAATAGCAGGTCATTACAACTTCCTGTGATTTAGAAAGAGGCTTGTGCGTTTGCCAGCCTGCTGCGTCTGATCGCGGTGTGTGCTAGGCCAATATTCCTGAAGCTGTACTACGCTGATGACTCTAATTCAGATGGAAATAGTCGCCATAATAACCTTCATTTCCTAAATGCTAGTGATTCTTGCCAGAAGGAATCGTCAGAAATGCTGACTCACTGTCATTTGCTCTCAGTTGTTTTTTTTTTTTTTTCAGTGTTGAAAAATAAGCCGTGATGGCTGGCACAATCCAATGGCAAAGCAAGACCTTTCTGTCAAACACTTAGGGCTCACGGGTCACTTGCCTGTGTTCTAAAATCAAGTTGCACCACTTCCAAGGCTCTGTTTGTTGGCTCTGAAAAGAGGGAAATTACGCTGCGTGTTGTACGCATTCTGTAAAGCTACAAGGGAACTAAATCTCTCTTTTCTTTCAAAAACAATTTAGGAGCTATTACCACAATGTCAAAGCCGTGCAGTATTTGACTTTTAACTTCTAGTGGTGGAGAGGACAGAGAGGAGAAGATTTTCTTTTATTTTTTTAAATTAAAAGAAATGTTTTTAAAACTTTATTTATGTTATGGCTGGCTCAGCCTGCCCTGGGGGTGGGGTTGGCACAGTGTGTGGTGCTGGGGATCGAACTGTGGTCCCTGAGGTTGCTTAAAACTTGCCTAAGCAGGTGCTTTAGACCACTGAGCTATCTCACCAGCCCAGATTTTCTTTTTCTTGGTCACGACTTCTGAGCATTGTTGGTGTCTTAGTTACTTTTTACTCGTTGCTGGGACAAATACCCAACCCTCAAAGTGAAGGAAGGAAAGGTTTATTTAGCTCACAGTTGCTGAAGGTTTCAGTCCATATTCGGCTGGCCCAAGGCTGAGTGGAGCAGGGCAGAGAGCTTCCAGTTCATGGAGGTGGAACAGTAGCAGAATGGTGACGGAGGCCGCCAACCAGACACGGCAGCAGAGCAACTGCTCTAGTCTGTCTCTCTGTCTCTTTGTATTCCAATCAGGCTCTGTGCCTTAGAATATCCGCCCTAGACCACACCCACAGTCCCAGCCCTACTCAGACCGATAATCCCATCAATACTAAACCACAGAATCCCAGTGACTCATAAGTCAAGTCTCAATCTATAGAAGTCCCCGCCCAATGACTACATGAGGCTTTAGGGGGACAACTAGACATAAACCATAATAGTTGGCAAATGTAAGGAAGGAAAAATAACACCATTTATGTATTAAACAAGTAAGCAGGTAAGAAAAGTTAATGCTCTGCGTCGAGGTTTATGGCGGTTCTTGTGAGCTACTTAAGGAACTGCGGCCCCGAAGAAACAGAACCTCCATAATAGGATTTACAAAGAAGGGTCTGTTGGACCCTTCCTGAAGAGAAAGGTCCCAGGGACACGGGGCTGCGTGTCCTCCTGGCAAGTCTGGTCTGAGGATAATTGAAAATCAGGCCACAGATTCTCTTCATAACGCTTACTCTAATATCCTTTTTTTTAAATAATAAAAAGCATTCAAATATATGGATCAAAATGCCCAAGAATATATAATATCACTCTTTGTACCGTCCTTAGGATTGTATTCTATTTTAAGTCCTCATTATTTGTATTTTAGGCTATTGTAACACCTGCGCAGTTTTTGAATTAAAATTCAGCTACCAGCTCTTGAAAGCCTACCCTAAATATTTACTAAGTCCTAGATATCCTTTTTCAAAAACTCTTTTGGAGAACCTTTTATTTATTTATCTATTTGATACAGAGTCTTGCTACACCGCTCAGACTTGTAGTGACCCTCCTGTCTCAGCCTCCCCAGTGCTGGGATTATAGATATGTACCAACGCGCTCGGCTGTGGTGACCAGCATGGAATACCCAGGGTTCCAGAGCTGGCATGGCATGTGGTACCAGGGACTGAACCCAGGTCCTTGCACTTGCCAGGCAGGCGCTTAGACCACTGAGCTATCTTCACAGTCCTAAGCACTAGGTCTTTGCTTTCATGGATACCACCATATAAAGAACAGAGGAGCAGGTAAAGGCCCAAGCTACCCATTTTAAATATAGCCTGGACCCCATCTCCCCTCTGTCTGGAGGCAGATGAGTGCCCTCACACCCAGCGCTTCTTGCACCCTGTGCCTGCCTAGTTCTGGTTTGCAGAGCCTCGCCTGTGTCACAGACTCAAAAACCCTGAACAAGTGCTTTCTGCCTCACCAGGCTTTGCAAGTCTGCAATCCTAAGCTCTCTTGGTGTGAAAGACGGGGCAGGGACCTTAGAAGCTGCTCTTTCCTTTACAGGCTGATCGAGCAACACGGAGAGGACACAACAGAGCTTGTCCTCCTGCCCCCGACATCCCTGTGATGGGAAGGGCAGCCTGGGATGTGCTCTGTGTAAAGGTTGCTGTCAGCCTCTGACTGGGCTCAGGTGGCCAGAAGATGCAGCCTCCCCATGCACAGGGGGGCCACGGCCCACCTCAGGTAGAGGAAAGTCAGTTCAAAGGGGGAGCAAGCAGCACCAGTGAAGGTCTTGTTGGGGACCACAATGCTGCTTCTGTTTCTGGATCTCTCTCTGTCTCTGTCTTTCTGTCTCTGTCTCTGCCTGTGTCTGCTTCTCTTTCTGTCTGTTTCTCTCTGTCTGCCTTTCTCTGTGTCTCTGTCCCTATCTCTCTCCATGTGTGCTTTTCTGTCTCTTGTTCTCTCTGCCTCTTTCTGT
Organism: Myocastor coypus; assembly: GCA_004027025.1. Taxonomy (NCBI): domain Eukaryota; kingdom Metazoa; phylum Chordata; class Mammalia; order Rodentia; family Myocastoridae; genus Myocastor; species Myocastor coypus. Next base: position 4,291 of record PVJA010050895.1, on the reverse strand, counting down.
GTCTCTCTCTGTCTCTTTCTCCCTCTGTCTCTGTCTGCCTGTTTCTGTCTCTCTGTGTCTCTGCCTGTCTGTTTCTTCTCTCTCCTCTCCCTCCCTCCCTCCCTCCCTCCCTCCCTCCCTCTCTCTCTCTCTCTCTCTCTCTCTCTCTCTCTCTCTCTCTCTCTCTCTCTCTCCCCTCTCTCTCATTAGTACTGTTAACTACTGGGGTTCACTCCTGGGTGTCTGTCTCCTAGACAGACTCCCCGAAGGATCCTCCTTACTTCCTCCCCAGACTAGTCTTAGCTTCCACTCCCACTGTAATGATTTACTCATGCCAGAGAAATTTTGCCGTGCCTCCGGGGTCGAGGCAATGGAGCACAGCTACATCTGCTATTTTCTTATTCTTTTATGTCTAAAGCAGTGGTGTGGCCTTTCAGGTCCTTTAAAAATGGATTAATGTAAGTGTGAAAAAGATAAGGAGGGAAACGTAACTCATTTTGGAGATTTTCTTCTTTGCTACATTTGGCATATCTGTAGCAAATGCTGTCTGAAGACCTAAAACAAGGTTACGTTCAGTGGAAAACTCAAGATTTGGCTACTTTAGGGTTTCCGTCTAAGGCTAGAATGATGTTCTGGTCAGGAAGATGGCTAATTATCCCCAGGGACAAGGAAGTAGGTGTTCGGTGTCCAGGGTGCCACAGGTGGGGAATTTCTGAGGCGGGGGAAGGGGACAGTCACTGAGATTCAGTGGGGCTGCGCTGGAACTCATCCAATTTGACTAAGACACGGTGAAGGGCGTCACCGTCCCAGTGTGCATTGTCTGCTTGGCTCTCAGGGTGCCAGCCAGCAGTTCTCCGTGGCAAACGCCGCAGGAGTGGCCACCTTCTCCAACACAACAAGCTGCTTAGCAGTTATGGTTTCAGTTCCTCATAGCACCTTCTAGAACCGTCAAAAATCACTCTTCCTTCTTCTCTTCCTTTTCTTTTTGTTAATCTGAGCAGCACAGATCTACCCCTCCAATGGGGTGTGGCATGAGACGGAAGAGAAATAAACCCACTCGGGACAGAGCAGGATGTATATAAAGAGAAGACAGAGAGGGGAAAATTTAAAAAAAAATAGAGCAAGGAAGAAAAAGTTATTAAGGGTCACCACAAACATAAAATTTAAAGTCAAGGGAAAAAACATAATGAAACCAAAAACAGTGCACTGCAAATGTGTCATGTAAAAGAAAACTGTCTTCATTCTTAACTTTGTTTTACTATAGCTGGCTCTGCCAGGACAGTCAGATCTTGATAGCATTAGGTATTTCGGTGGCAAAATGTAAACAGACTATTACAAAAAAAAAAGACATAGCTTACATCTTGTCCCTGAAGGCCAGCCAGACCTGGGTCTCCTTTGGCTCCTGGTTCACCCTGGAAAGAAACAATTTATACAATGAAAAATGCCTTATCTTAGAACTTTAACCAAGGAAAAGCAAGACAGTTACATTGCTGGGATATTTATAACAAAGCGATTACTTTGTTAATCCTTTGAAAGAAACATTTATGAAAAGACAACTCTGTGTGTTAAGACCAAGGAGAGCTTAAAGGTTCAAAGAAAAGCTGAGTACAATGATTAAAGCATAGGAACAGACCAAAGATTATTTCTTTTCTCTTATAAGCAACAAAGAACTTTCTAGAGGCAGCTTGGCAATATACATATCAAGGATCTTAAATCTGTTCATTTTGTTTGGTCTGGTGATTTTGGTTCTAAGAATACTTCCTAAGGAAATAATCAGAAATGAAAAGCTTAAGGCATTAATATGTAAAGTGCAATGATATTTACAGGAGTAAGAGAGAAAAGCATCCTAAATATCCAGTGATGATGTACAGATACAGGCAGTGCTATCATGCAGCCATTAAAATAATGTTTATGAGTTTCATTTTGTTTTGTAGGAAAATTCTGATATAAAAAGTAAAAAAAAATTAATAAATTGAAAAACTCAATGGGCAAATATTAACTAACATTTAGTGTTACTATGGAAAAATGATGCATCTTCATCAGTTCCACTGTGGATAATACATATCCACAATGTTGAACATTCTTTTTTTTTTTTTTTGCAGTATCCAGGTTTGAACTCACGACCCTGCACTTGCCAGGCAAGTGCCTATTCTACTGAGCTATCTCCCCAGCCCTAAGCATTCTTGTTGGATCCAAAATTTACACGTGCATTTCTTGGCATGACCTGCATATCTATGGCACCATTCAATGTCTTAAAATATGCCTGCGTGCTTATTTATCGACCTACTTACTTGCCCACACATCTGTTTGTCTGTGGGTCTTAAAGACAGCAGTGGTAGAAAACAAACAAAAGGAATAAGTGGTTATGGGTAGTGTCTGGTTTGTTTCATCTACTCTTCAATTTGGTTTTCCAATTTTTTTTTTTAGTAATGAACATGTATTACCACTCTAATTAATAAAAAGCTTAAAAATGAAACAGTATGTCCTGTGTGCAATAAATTAGGCCAAGTCTGCCTCTGTATGTGTGTGGATATCTGAGTATACAGAACACCAGTAACAGTCCTTGCTTTATGCCACTAGGTGGTTTTCCTTTACTTGTTAATATTGTTTATTCTCACACTACCTTTTTAATAATATCATTGCTTTTTTTACTTGCAAAAATATTAAAGAAAGCAAATATTCATTGTAAGTATAGTACATTAAATGTAGAAATAATCTACAAACAGAAAAACATGTACACAATCTGAATCATCCAAGAGTAGGCAGTATTGGGCTGGGGAAATAGCCTAGTGGTCTAAGTGCCTGCCTGGCAAGTGCAAGGGCCCAGTTTCATCCCTGGTACCACATGCTGTGCTGGCCTCATGCTGCACTGGCCAGTGAAACTGGGTGTGGTGCCACAGGCCTGAAATCCCAGGGCTGGGGAGGCTGACACAGGAGGATCACCTATGAGTCTGAGCTGTGTAGTGAGATCCTGTACCAAATAAATGAATAAATATATAAACAAACAAATCTTTACAAAAAAGAATATGCATTTTTACTAGACTGAAAACATAGAAATGAGATGAAAGTAACTTTCTTTCTTTCTTTCTTTCTTTCTTTCTTCTCTCTCTCTCTCTCTTTCCTTCTTTGTCTCTTTGAGACGAGGTTTTGCTATGCAGTTCAGGCTGTCCTTGAGCTCACTTTGTAGACCATACTGGTCTCGAACTCACAGCCATCCTCCTGCCTCAGTCTCATGAGTGCTGAGATTGATCACTGGAATATATATGTACCCACAGAGAAAACAAGATTCGCCATACTCGGTGGCACAGGTTCAAGGTAAAATGAAACAGGATTTCAAACTGAAAGTGAAGGACAAGTATCTTGACAGCTCTAGGGACTCATACACAGCCACTCTCTACATGTACGTATCTTAATTAAAGTAACTATGAAAACCTTCAGTGTCTCCATGGCCATGGCCATGTCTCAAGTCAGCAACAGTGTCCACCATACTGCATGATGCAGCTGGAAATATTTAGATCTTCCAAGAAAAATTCACTCAACAGTGGTGATGCAAAGGGTGCCTTGTGAGATGGACAGCAAAGGCACGGGGCAGGGCACAGCGGGGCGGTGCTTGCCCACACGGCTGGGGTCCTGGGACCCTTGGGAGAGGGGGACAAAGAGAGAGAGGAGGGAAGAAATGAGGAAGATACAAAATGGCCGTAATAACCAAGTTCCAAGTGTGTACAGAAAAGCATCCATCTAGTTAATCGTGGAAAACACAGTGCTTAGATGTTGGCCTACAACTGCTTAACACAAGTTGATAAAATGAAGTAAACATTTAACCACAGGAGGCCAAGCCATAGATGCACATGCAGCGGTGAACTTTCAGGATGAAGGGAATCCTGATGTAACACAGTCGTTCTAGCTGGGTGCGACAGAGCATGTCTGGCATCCCAGCCCTGTGGTAGGCTAAGGCGGGAACACTGTAAGACTCAGCCTAGCCTGGCTAAATCAGCAAGACCCTTTCTTAAAATAAAAAATAAAAAAGGGCTATGCTGGGTGGTCAAGGGCACATCGAAGCAAGACCTGTATAACAAAAATGCTTAGTTACAATGCATGAAACGCAGAGCTAGATTGGTGAGACGAGCTTTAGGAGGCTTAGATTCAATAGCCTCCAACATCACAAGCTTCACTGGTGGCCCACTGCAATTGCAGAACATTTGACTGTGTATGCATCTGCTTCCTCTTAGTCCAAAGAGAAGTATATTCTTTTCCTTTTTTTTTTTTCTAAGCAACATCAATAGGGAGGTGGGGCATGCCCACACACTGTACT
>PVJA010050894.1:0-13069 GCA_004027025.1 Myocastor coypus | reverse complement strand
TATCTCAAAGGACAGAAAGAAAGAGGCCCATTTTTCCTGAGAATCCTGCCTTGGCCCCCTCATTGACCCCCACAGTGGCTGTCAATGCCTACCTTTCACTCCGCACTCCTCACTCATCTACTTCCGGCCAACTGAACTGGTTCTGCTAGCCATTGCCCGCTGTCAGCCACAGAGGCCCTCCCTCCAGGGGCTTCTGCTGATGCCTGTCCTGGTCAGGTGGTGGCATCTAATATCCAATCAAGATGACTGTCAGCAATTCCTTCTGAGATCCACATTTTGACCAAAGAGAACTGGGCTGTCAGCAGCCTGACATTTAAGTTGCCATGACCTTTTCAAAGGTTACGTCACCTAGAAGCAACCTAGTCGAGCACTTCTCAAAGACATGGGGTTGGAAGACAAGAAGCCCATTAACTACTATTACCCCAAAACCTGCTCTTTCTTTTTTTTTTTTTTTTTTAATTTTCATTTTTTTCTTGTTTCAGAACTTTTGTTTGTCTTCATTTCTATGGCTGGCTCAGCCTGCCCTGAGGGCAGGGCTGGTGCAGCATGTGGTGCCAGGGATCAAACCTCGGTCCCTGCAGCCACCTAAGCTTTCCTAAGCAGGTGCTTTAGACCACTGAGCCATCCTCCCTGGCCCCCTAAAAAAGCAACTTTTTTTTTTTTTTTTTGTGGGACCAGGGTTCGAACTCACGACCTTGCACTTGCCCAGCAGGCACTTGTGCCTCGGAGCTATCTCCCCAGCCCCCAAAAAAGCAACTTTTAACAAAATCTCTGTAATAAAATTATCTTGGGGAGCTTTTTGAGGGCCCATCCTAGACTTTGCCTCTAAAGATCACATATCTAATTTTTTTTACTTTTTTATATTCTTTTTAGATTATCGCCATCATCATCATCACATATAATGCGTCCAGCCAAGATTTGCTAGGAAACTGAAAGAGGGGAAATATAACAGAAAATGTCCCTGCCCCCCAGCCAGTATACCTCAGTGTCTTAGTGGCCCAGGCAGCACTTCCTGTTGTTGTTGCTCCTGTCTCTTAGAAATGGCTGTCACTGTGATGTACACTGCTGGGATTACAGGTGTGCACCACCATGCCCAGCTGTTTTGATGTTTCTGCCTGCTGTAGAAAAGTATGTGAATCCCAGCACTTGGGAGGCTGAGGCAGGAAAATCAGTGCGAGTTCGAGACCAGCCTGGGCTACAAAAGTGAGCTCAAGGCCAGCCTCAACTGCATAACAAGACCCTGTCTCAAAAAGACAAAAAAAAAAGTATGTGAAAGGCTGTGTGAGGACTGGGACTAGGGCACAAGGGCCTGTAGGTACGAGTCTCCTCTCATCTGCCAAGAGGATTTGCACCAGATTAAAGACTCCAGGCTGACTGGGCATGGTGGCACACACCTGTAACCACCACTTGGGAGGCTGAGGCAGGAGGATTATTGGGAGTTTGAGACCAGTCTGAGCTACAAAACAAGCTCAAGGCCAGACTGAACTACACAGGAGACTCTGAGGGGCTGGGGAAATAATTCTGTGGCACAAGTGCCTGCCCAGCAAGTGCAAAGTCATGAGTTCAAACCCCAGTCCCGCCAATCAATCAATCAATCAATCATAGGAGACCCTGTCTCAAAAGGAACCACCACCACCACCACCACCCCACCAAAAAAAATGATTCCAGACTTGCAGTATATAGCTCACTGTTAGAATACTCGCCTATAGGCAAGATGCTCTGGGTTCAAGCGCCAGCACTGAAAAAAAGAAGGAAATGTAAAAGAAAGGAAATAGAAAGACTTCCAGGAGGAACCCAGGCTCAAGCCTCTGGCTTCCAGGTCCCTGTTCTGGCCCAATGCAGGTGACTGGAAGATAGGCCGGGGGTCACAGGGCCATGGGGCACACGCAGAGCCAGCCTGGCCCATGAACTCTGCTGGTCACCGCAGCAGTCCAGGATCATCAAGCCACTGCACTGGCTCAGAAGAACAAATGCACGAATAGAATAACGGAGCCCAAGAAATCACGCCCACCTACCCTCCCCCAGTTCGGACTATGCCCTAGGGCCATTCTTTCTCCATCTTCCTAAGAGAGGTGGAAAATAACGAAAACTTTGAAGCTCTAAGTGAGAACACCTGAGCCCTTGGGTCTCCTTTCCCTACTTATGAACGTGCATGACGTCTCATTCGTTACATTAAGATCAGAGCAATCTTTGTTTTTGGACCCGGGAATGGGACTTGGGACCTCACTTGCCAGACAGGCACAGTGCGACTGGGCTGGGCCAGGCTCTGCACCCTGGTCTCCAAGTGATCTTTTTTGTTTAAGAATTTTAGGGGCCCGGCGGGATGGCTCAGTGGTCTAAAGAGCCTGCTTGGGAAAGCTTTGGGCGGCTTCAGGGACCTCGGTTCGATCCCCGGCACCACATGCTGCGCCAGCCCTGCCCTTGGGGTGGGCTGAGCCGGCCATAAAAATGAGTGAATAAACAAACAAAGGTTCTGAAACAAGAAAAAAAAAAGAAATAAAAAATTATTAAAAAAAAAATTTTTATTTTTGCCGGGCGTGGTGGCGCACACCTGTAATCCCAGCACTTGGGAGGCTGAGGCAGGAAGATCAGTGTGAGCTTGAGACCAGCCTGGGCTACAAAAGTGAGTTTAAGGCCAGCTTGAACTGCATAGCGAGACCCTGTCTCAAAAAGACAAAAGACAAAAAAAAAAAGTATCTTATTTTTATTTTTTTTCTTGTTTCAGAACTTTTGTTTGTTGATTTATTTATTTTCATGACTGGCTCATCCTCAGGGTACAGCATGTGGTGCCGGGGACCGAACCGCGGTCCCTGCAGCTGCCCAAGCTTTCCTAAGTAGGCGCTTTAGACCACTGAGCCATTCCGCCGGGCCCCGCTCCAAGTGATCTTAATGCTTGTCCCAGAGAGACTGCCGGTCACATCCCCCTCCCCAGCACAACACCAGCAGTGGCCAGCTGGGTAGTGGGAGCAGAGGGTGATGCTCAGGGTGCAGGGGGTGCAGTGGGGTGGTAGGAGTGGTGGTGATGCCATACAGGAACCTCTGAAGCAAGTGTGACTCACATGCTATCAGTGAACTTCCTGTCAACCCTACCCAGACACTCAGCAGGAGGCGCCCAGGCTGGGGTGCACGTCCTCTAAATTCTGCAAGCCTGGTTATCTGTGTGCAGTTTTCTTGTTTACTTTTCTGTCATCCTGGCTGGCTTTTCTAATGTATTTTTATCCAGACAACTTGCTTTGCTGGTCTTCCATAAATATAGCTGCTTTATTGCTTGCCAGTAGGTACACACTTTGCATTCTTTTTATCTCCTTTTTTTGTTTTTTTGACACAGTCTTACTGTGTAGGCTAACCCTTGAACTCACTATGTAGCTTAGGCTGGCCTCAGACTTGTGGTGATCCTCCTGCCTCAGCCTCCTGAATGCTGGGGTTACAGGTGTGCACCATCATGTCTGGCTCTTTGCAGTTCTTTGGGTGCCATACACAAGAATTTAAACTCTGTCATGAGCCGGGTGTGGTGGCACATGCCTGTAATCCCAGCACTTGGGAGGCTGAGGCAGGAGGATCGGTATGAGTTCAAAACCAGCTTGGGCTACAAAGTGAGCTCAAAGTCAGTTTGAACTGCATAGTGAGGCCCTGTCTTAAAACAAAAAAGAAAGAAAGAAAAAGGAAAGAAATCTGTCACATTCACCATACAGTGACAAAATCCCTCCTGGAAAGAGGTAAGGTCAAGGGTCAGAGTCTGGGGGCCCCCAAACCTTGTTTCAGAGGTGTGTGGCCTCTGGTTAGTCTTTCCTGTGGTTCACATATAGGCCACTGGGAGGCGTGATAGACAGCGCAGTCAGGTAAAATTATTCCAGGCACTCAGACAGGGTTAGCCCAAACCGGAGCCAGGACAGATGAGAACAGATTACAGCTGTGGCTGGAGGCGCATTTGTCAAAGACCAGGCCTCGAGATAAAGATGGAATGACCAGCCTTGCATGCCTCCCTGAGGGATAAACAACAGTGATGGTGCACGCTGGCAATCCCAGCATGCGGGAGGCAGAGGCAGGACTGTCACTGTGAGTTTGAGACAGGCCTGGGCTACCAAGTAAGCTCAAGGTCAGCCTGAACTCCATAGCGAGACCCCATCTCAAAAAGATAAACCAAAAACCAAAAGAAAAGGAAAAAAAAAAGCCAGTCGTGATTAAGGCTTCCTTAGGTGGGGAAACTAAGCCCCCCATCCTTACCCACCCCTTCCAAAAAAGGTCCTTGTTCTTCCCAGATACGCTTGCTACGTGACGTGCTTCCCCATTGGCTCAGTATTACCTGAACAGCTACATTTGTGATCTTATTGGCTGATCATCATTTGATCCCACTTTGTCCCCATCTCCTGATTTTGCTCTCTAAAACTTCCTAGGAAGTGGGCCTGTGGGGCAACCACCTGGGGCTCCTCCTGTCTCTCAGGCAGGAGTTATCTCTTCCTCAATAAAACTCTCTACTCTATGTGTGGGGTGTGTGTGTGTGTGTGTGTGTGGTACAGGGGATCAAACTTGAGACCTTATACTTGCCAGGCAGATGCCTATACCCCTGAGGTATAATTCCAGCCCTAAAAATTCCTATCTTTAACCTCTGTTGTTTCTTAGAATTCCTGTTTTCATCTTGGGGCACATGAACTTGTATCAGTGCCCTAGCATGTTGGGAGTTATAATATTTCCTTTATATCATTTAGAGTTAGGATTTAAGGCCTGAGGGCTCATGTCAGGGGTGACAGAAACAGGGTCCCCCGTAAGGTGTTGGCCAGCTCGCCTGAACTTCATACTCTCCTCCACCACCTGGCTGTCTGTTGTGGATGTCATACTGGCGAGAGAGCATGCTGAGACGACACTGTCCCCAGACTCCGTCCGACACCAGGCCAGGGCAACAAACCACGGGAGTGCTTGGGAAGAAGCTGCTCTGCCTACGCTGCCCTGCAGTGCCCCAAATGACCACTGGGTGTCGCCACGGCCCTGGCCGGTCTGCCCTAGGCCTCGTAGTTTTCCATTTCCACTTCCCCCACCTCACCTGGGCCGGAACAGGGACCACTTGCACCCCTCCATGTCTGCTCGCTTTCTCATACATGGCTGACTTTTGGGAGTAGACATCAGAGTTTGTTCGGATGCAGTTCTGGGCCAGCTGGAAAGCCACTTTCTGGGCCTGAGGAGAATGTGACCAGAATCTCCAGAGCCCCGATCCCAGGCAGAGCAGAGGCTATGCCATACAGTCCCCAAGGAGGGAAGAGGCCTGGGCCCTAAGACCACAGGCCAAACTGCTCACGACCTGGAATAAGGATTTGCGGGAGAGAGGAGGCTGGACCCATGGACAGGTTGGGGGTGAACCTAGTTGCTGATGGGGTGGGGGAAGGAGACAGGAGCCAGGGAAAGGACAAGGGGGCCTGCAGCCCTGTTCATACTGCCCAGGTACCCGGGCAGCTGAGTCCTGCACCCTGGATCTGGGTCCTGGCAAGTGCCCCTCTCAGGCTCCCTACTTCTGATGACCAGGTCCTGCAGGGGGGCCCAGTCATTGGGGAAGTCCCACTGCTGACCTGTGTCCCGGAGAGAGGCTGGGATCCTGTACTGGTAGGTCAGGATCTGGATGTCCTAGAAGGTTCCAGGTGTTGCTGAGACTGTGGGTGGAGCCTGGTCAGGGAGCCAGGACCCTGCGTCCTCAGAAGCCAACTGTGTCCTCCCTGGCCCTTCCATCCTTGGCTCTCTGCTGACCTCTGGTGCCCATAAAGGGACCTGCAGGCTAAAACAGATTTAGCAGGGGTGGTTGGCCCTGACACAGGTCTGTGCTCAGAACCAGGCGAGGGGCTGTTTTGTTCCTCCTGCCAGAGCCAGCCACTGTCCCTCTACATCTAAGTATTTTAGAACCTTGTCTACCACACCAGTATTATAGATCACTAAGCTAGGTAGAAATGTTATAGGCAAGCAGACAGGCCTGGGCCTTTGAAAGTTCCAAGCAGAAGACAGATATGGCTGGAGGCGTATTCACAGAAGGCCAGGCTTCAAGAAAAGAGGGATGACTCACCCATATAGTTCCCCTAGGGGAGGCCAGCAGTGTTTGATCTTCTACATAGACTTCAGTCACCTTGCAGTGGACCAGTCCTCCTCACCCCACCCCGTCCAGGAAAGCCCTTACCTGTTCTATGTGCGCTTGCTACCTGACTGGCTTCCCAATTGGATCCCATTTAATCAATATTACCTAAGTGACTGTCCTTGTTGTAATCTTCTTGGCTCACCCTAGTCTTGCTCCACCTCACACCCATCCTGTGACTTCCCATTGGATCAATGTTACCTAAGTGACTATACTCATAATCTTATTGGCTGATTATATTTCTGTCCTACTTTGAACTCCCTTTGCTCAGGAAACACCCTGGAGAATCAGGGTTGAAGGACAACCTACCTTCTGGGCCTCCTTCTGGTTCTGTTCAAAGCTTTCCTTCCTTTCAAATAAATTCTACTCTTTTTAAAAAAAATTTTATTTTATTCTATTTTATTTTCTTGTTTCAGGACATTTGTTTGTTTATTTATTTATTTTTATGGCTGGCTCAGCCTGCCCTGAGGGCAGGGCTGGCACAGCATGTGGTGCCCAGGATTGAACCACGGTCCCTGCAGCCACCTAAGCTTTCCTAAGCGGGCGCTTTAGACCACTGAGCCATCCTGTCAGGCCCTGAAATAAATTTTACTCTTAACCTCCATTGTTTCTAGAATTTATTGTACCTGACATCTAGCAGGTTGGGGGTTACCTTCCCCTCTATCATCACCAGAGGAGGAGAAGCCACCGACCCAGAGCAGGGTGACGTTGAGTGGATAAAATTCTGAGTTTTTTCTTCCTGTTCTCAAGGTCATAGCTGAACCAGGCTCCTTTCTGAGCAGAAGCTTACCCCATAGGATAGCTCTTGTGGTGGCCAAGCACTGGCCTGCACCTTGTCCCTTGAGAGGTACAGCCTTTAGACTGAGCAGGCCAGGCTCACCCTTGAGACCTAAAGACACCCTTTAGAAAGCACTTCCGTTTGTTTTTTGACATAAGGTCTCACTGTGTAGCCCAGGCTGACCTCCAACTTGTGGTCATCCTCCTGCCTCAGTCTTCTGAGTGCAGGGACCATACACCCCATAGCAGCCTGGAAAGCACTTCTGAGGTCAGAGGGGAGTGTCGGCTTCTCACGTGCTGCGGGAAGTCTTCCCAGCTTCCCCTTCCCCCTCCAGACTGCTGCTGCCCCAGCTTCCAATGCTACGTGGGCAAAAGTTTACTTCCTGCTGGGCTCCCTCCTCTCCTGATGGGCTGGCTGGACCAGGCCTGTGGCTCAGGGATAGTCACTGCAGGTCTCTGCTGTGTGTAGCCGGCTGGCCGAGCCCATGCTCAGCACTAGGCTCAGGGAGCCGGTGGTCAGCATCCAGGGTCACAGGCCACCTGCTTCCTCCTCCTGCTCTGCACCTTCCAGCATGGAGAGCTGCTCAAGGCTCCTTGGACAGCTGGGTCCCTCAGGAGCACAGCTGGTCCCTCAGAATGACAAGGCAGGCTGAGCCGCTTGCTGAAGCCGTGCACACCTGGGAGTGGTGGGAATGGGCAGGGAGAGGCCCCGGGGGCCCCACAGGTCCATGCTGCTCCTGCCCTTGCTGGCCCTCAGCCTTGTCCTTCCACACCAGTCATACCATGGCAGGAGGCCAGGGGCTGGTCCCCACTTGGACCAGAGACTGGAGGAGTGAGGACTGATTTGCCCGGCCCAGCCTGGTGTTGGCGTGTGGGGGTAGCACAGTGCTTCCCCTACCTGGCTCCTGCCTGGCATCTGCTCTGGGCTAGCTGGGTGTTGGGAGTCTCCTCACCATGGAGCTGAGCTGGGTTTCCAGGAGCCAGCATGGGGGGGAGGGGGAGGACACGGCACTGGGGCTCCAGCTGGGCACCTGGGCCGCAGCAGAGCAGGGACCTGAGCTGCTTCCTGGCTGCAAGGTATGTTGGCCCAGGCACGGCAGAGTCAGCGAGTTGCAGAAGCCAGGTTGATGTCTTCCCCAAGATTGGTCGAGGCTTGCTGCATTTGACGGGCGATCAAGGAGGCAAAAGGTAAATAAGAAGACGGGGCAGGTGGGGAGCTCTTTCCAGACATGACTGTCAGCTCGACAGAAAATACAGCCCTGGGGTCTGATGTACAGTTGCTCAGCATAAAAGCCTATGAATTATTCTAGATACCTCTTTTTCTTTCCAACTCCAACAAAGTCTTTTTGTCTTTTTGAGACAGTCTCCCTATGTAGTTAAGGCTGACCTTGAGCTACTTTGTAGCCCAGGCTGGTGATGAACTTGCAAAGATCCTCCTGCCTCGGCCTCCTGCGTGCTGGAATTACAGATGTGTGTCACCGAGCCTCCTGTCATTAACAAGCCTTAATAGCTCACTCTTTAAAGCGTATCCGCTACCGAAGCACTTGACAGCACCCCAGCCCTGCCCAGGGATGCTTGTTCCCTGCACCATTCTGCTCACCTGTCCCCTCTTACTTTTCCAACGTCTTTTGCTCCCTCTGGCTGAGGAGCAGCGCCGCTGGGAGTTGTGCTTCTCTCCCTATAGAGCGGCTGCTTTTGCTCTACTTGCATGAGCTGGGGATGCAGTGGGGTGGCAAGAGCTCCGTGCGTGGAGTCTGCGTGGAGCACAGTGGGCAGGGCGTGTCCTGGGGGTGGGCAGGGTGGGCGCACTCATTTCTGTGTTTGGTGAAGGAAGCTGGGGCTCAGGAAGGAAGTGGGACTTGCCCTGGGCACCAGAGAGGACGTGGGGCCAGGCCTTAAACCCAGGTGCCCACAGCCAGGCTCTGAGGCCCTGTCACACCCAGGCCAGGGATGCTGGGCCGTAGGCTTGTTGCCATCCTGAGCCCAGCCATGGTGGAGCCATTGGGAGGGCAGGCATGGGCTGGATTCGGTCTGTCCATCCTGTGCCTGACACAGGGCCAACCATGAGAGCTCATGGTGCTGTGCTTCTCAATGTAGAGCCTCCCACTCACAGAGGACCTGGCAGGGATGCAGCGGGAGTCAGGTATGGATCCTTCTGGAGCTCCAGGGCCGGCTCTGGGCTGTCCTCAGGCAGGAGAGACCCAAGGGGCAAGGGGTCACATGTGCCTGCTGTGAGGTGCGTGCAAAGCTGGCGCAGGACCAGGAGAGCAGAGCCGGGGGCGAGGCACAGACGAGGGCAGACACTGGGGCCTTGTCTCCCTGCAGCTTGGCCAGCAGCCTTTGCTGGGCAGCACTGCCTGTTCCTCCCAGGGCAGGGCCTCCCACTGGGAGAGGCCTAACTGCAGCCACCTGTGGATAAAGAATAATTCTTTTTAACTTAACCCCCAGTTGCCTGCAAGATGTACCCGGCTGGGGTTCGGGCTGAGTCACCCAGAGCCGAGTACACACACAGGGAAGACCCACAGCTCTGCTCTCCACGGCTGTTTCTGCATTTCTGCCCTGTCAGCAGTGTTTGCAGAAAGGGTGTGGAGCGTGCACCTGGGCCTGGCTCCAGCCCGCTGCAGCTGCCTGATCTCTGGTTCTCACCTCAACCACAGTGGCTTCTTTACTCCCTGTAGGAACAGAGCAGGGCTGGGTGGGGCAGCAGCACCCACCAGGCCCACGCTACTGGCTGCTCCCTTCCAGGCCAGGAGCGCCGCTGCCTCCACCCACACCGGATGCCAGCTGTGAACATAGTTGGAGAGTGCTTTTGTCCCACACAGGTCCTGCAATCTCAGGGATTCACAGTGCTCATAAATCCTCATGAGAGACACTCATGGAATCGGAACTGGGTCCTGGGCTACTTGGCTGAAGACAGGGTTAGACTGTCACAGGTCCCCCTGTCTTTCAAAGTCATTTGGGCTCACAGAAGGCTCAGCTCACCATCACAGGTCGCAAACACAAAGGCTGATTGTCAAGCATATACAATACATTGGGCATAAGGAAGTCAGTGGTGCCAGGGGGTGCTGAGTGGTGGGCAACTCTGTCTCAGAGAGGGATAGAGACTAGGGTGGCTGGGAAACAGATGTGGCACGAGGGCCTCTGCTGCAGCAGAAGTCACCACAGAGCCTTTGGTCCTTTATTTACAGGGTCTTCTAGAAGTCGACAGTGCAGGTGCAGTCTCCCCATTTGTCCCCATCTCACATTCTGAGTGCAAAGCTGAGAGCGATTCCTGCACGCATGCAACGTGTGCCTGGGTAGGAAGGGGTCCTCCCCTCTCCTGTGGCGCCCTGTGTTGAGCACAACCTCAGCCTGGAAAGTTCAGAGTCATTCCAAGTGCCTTTAAACAGACACACTATCTATGCCTGTACTCCCAGCACTTGGGAGGCCGAGGCAGGACGATGAGTGTGAGTTCGAGACCAGCCTAGGCTACAAAAGTGAGTTCAAGGCCAGCCTGCACTGCATAGTGAGACCCTGTCTCAAAAAAAAAAAAAAAAGGTACACTATCTACATGCCTATGCCGTTAATAGACAATGTTCTCTTACACATGTAGAGGAAAGAATAATGCTGCACTTGGGGGGAAACTGTACAGGACAAACATGAATGGCTGATAATAAACATACTGCTCTGCTTATTCTCTGGCTGTGGAGGAGTATCAGCTCCAGGGACTCGGCTCCAGGCCGCCCTCAAGGCTGTCTGCACTCTGTTCCTCCAAGCCTCCCTCTGAGCTATCTTGTGTCTTCTTTTCTTTTCTTTTTCTCTTTCTTTCTTTCTTTCTTTCTCTTGTGGGACCAGGGTTCAAACTCACGACCTTGCATTTGCCATGCAGGCACTTGTGCCACGGAGCTATCTCCCTGGCCCCTCTTTCTTTCTTTCTTTCTCACGTTTACAAGCAGATCCATCATTGAAGGGAAGTGCCGAACACTAAAATATTTACTCAGCCTTGAGTAAATACACAGGGTCAGCTTTTCCTTAGTCTTCAATAGTGCAGCCTGGTGGCCAAATATACCACTCAGCACAGGCTCTGGCTTTCCCTGGCCACTGTCAGGCTCCCCACCCCCACCTCCTCTTTTTGCAGCCTTCACCTTGAGCTACATCCCAAGCCATTTATAATTTTTTATTCTGAGACAGGATCTCACTAAGTCAATCAAGTGCCCAGGCTGGGCTCTAACCAGCAATCTTCCTGCCTCGGCCTTTCCCAGTAGAGATTACAGGCTTGCCCTGTGCCTCCAAGCCTCACTAGGGGCGCGACTCACTCATTGCTCCACATTCAAAAGTATTTCTTGGATGTGATTTCCTTCTCAGGGTAGCAATACTATACGGTAAAAAATAAGTCGGCTTTTCAGGATCCTTGCTGGGGGCCAGAGACCTCATGCTGGGAACAAGATGTAAGCAGAAGTCCCTCAAAGAAGCTTCTGGGAAATCTCGAGGAGACTTGCTGAACTCTACCCCCTCCCCCAGCACCACTGAAACCCTTGACCCTAAAAAGGCAGCCTTGCAACCAGGAAGCAAGGAACAGCGGCTGACAACCCAGAGCTCCTTGGTGGCCTCTGAATCACCACAGCCCTCAGACTCCTGTTGTATGAGACCAGTTCCTACACTGTGTAAGTTGGTTTTCAGATCCCAGTCACATCCCAGCCGGAGGGCATCCCTCACAGACCCTTCTAAGAAGAGCTCTTGTCCTCTTCCTGAGAGGCCTGCTGGTGAGGACATTTTCCTTCTCCCCACCACATTTCCGACCAGGTTCCAAAGTCCCAGCACTGTCTCAGCACTCCCACCTGCCTGGCCTGACCTCCACCCAGTTCTGGGCACAAGAGCAGGATGAAAGGATGAGGATCTGCAGTTCATTGTCCATGTAAGACTCACACTCGATCTTAGGACCCACAACCATGTGCCTACTCATAGACACCTGTGAGCTGCAGCCCACATGCGCATGCGTGCTGTGGGTCCTCCTGTGCCGTGCTGTAGGTAGTTGATGTTTAAGTTATCTGGAAACTTAACAAAAAAAAAAAAAATCCATCAGCCTTTGTGGTTTCACCACATATGGACAGGAAAGAGAGGCTTGGCTGGCTGCAGGCAGATCTGGGACCAGGAAGCAGCACCTGGCCTGCGTAAGCAGCCTCTGGAGGGACAGAGCACTGGGCTGGTGGCTCTGACTGATCTGTCAGCCCTGCTGGGAAGCACACACTGCACGTTCTCTTAGAATAGCTGTGCACCTGCAGGTAGGCGTTTTCTGTTGTGGTGAGAAATAGCAAAAAAAAAAAAAAAAAAAAATGTAATAACAAATAAATAAAACAAAAAGGCAGGTGGGTAACAAGCCTATCCTTACTAAGACAGTCACTTGCTCTTCTGAAACTGCTACAGTCAGCTACCTCCCACTCACTGTCCCAGTCAGTGCTCTCAGGGGCAGGAGGTTGGCCATGTAGCTTTAAGGCACACAGGTAGTGAGCTGGAATGGTGCCTGCTTGGTCTGTGGGCTGAGACTCCCTAGGTGATTCCATCTTGGCAGCTGAGGGCCTGGGAAGCGCAGGCTGCAGCCGCCATCCACAGGGCTGGAGTGGAAGAGGCGCTGAAGCCTGGCCAGGGCCCGCTCCAAGCCAAGGGGCAAAGGACTCTCCCCTAGGACCCTTCTGTCCCAGCCTTGCAGGACACCAAGGTCCTGACAGGGCCACACTTCCCTGAGGACAGGCCCTCTGGATGGTCCGAGAAGTAAAGACCAGCCTCAAAGCGACAGAGTGGCTCTGTGTCCTTCATGGCTTCACCCGGGTCCTCTTGACTTGGCCACTTGGATGAAAAGAAGGACAAGAGGGCCTGCTGCTCAGGGGGTGGCCACAGGGCCTTTAGCTCAGTGAGGAGGTGGAGGCCCTTGTCAGAAACATGGAGCTCATCTAGGAGAAGCAAACTCCATCCTGCTTGGTGTACGAAATGCTGAGTTCATGTTCTTTGAAAATGAGGAATGAATTCTAGGAACAATGGGGGTTAAGAGAAAGGAAAACTGAGCCTGGAGGAGTGGCGCACACCTGTAATCCCTGCACTTGGGAGGCTGAGGCAAGAGGACCATTGTGAGTTCAAGACCAGACTGGGCTGCAAAATGAGCTCAAGGCCAGCCTGAGCTGCGCAATGTGACCCTGTCTCAAAAAGACA
>PVJA010050893.1:0-13082 GCA_004027025.1 Myocastor coypus | reverse complement strand
TTTTTTGTCTTTTTGAGACAGGGTCTCGCTATGCAGTTGAGGCTGGCCTTGAGCTCACTTTTGTAGCCCAGGCTGGTCTCGAACTCGCACCAATCCTCCTGCCTCAGCCTCCCGAGTGCTGGGATTACAGGCGTGAGCCACCACGCCCAGCTTGCTTACGTTTTCAATAAACTCATCTGGATAATTTCCTTCCATATCAACTTATTACAAATTTTTGGGCTTCTATAATAATATGTTACAAACTAGTGAATTAAGATAATGGGAAGGTTTGTATCATACTTTTTTAGGAGGTAGAAGTTGAAAATCAAGGCATTGACAGAGTCCTATTCCCTCTGAAATCTGTAGAGGAGAATTCTTCCCTCATCTGCCTGACGATGCTTGACATTACTGGTTTCCATATCTATTATTCTGATCTCAGTTTCCCTCATCACAGGCATGATTTGTTTTCTCCTATACATCTGTCTCAGCTCACTTCTATCTTAGTTACTTTTCTTGTTGCTGAAACAAAATATCCAACACCCAAAAGTTAAAAGGAACAAAGGCTTATGGGAGATAACAATTGATAGAGTTTTCACTCATTTGCAGAGGAGCAAAGGGAAAACCGCTCGTGGCAGACAGAAGGTAGAAAGGCAATAAAGTAGCTAGCAGCCAGTGACAGGCAAGAAGCAGCCTCTTTCCATTCCTTAGTCTATTCAGGTTCCCCAGAAACCAGTATCACACCCAGAGTGGGGGCCCTTAATCCCAGCATGAGGCCTGAATCCACCTCAGCACCACATAGTCTACATGCAACTACCTCTGAAAACCCTCACATATGACAACAATAAGGCATTGGAGAGGGGGCATCTAGCCACAAACTACAGCAAGGTCTGTCTCTGTGTCTAAAAATACAGTTAACTTAGATGAAGAGCCTCCTGTACTGAAGTGTGACTCCAGTATGTTAAGTAACATCTTAATTAATTTCCCTTAATTACCTATACAAAGACCCTATTTTTCAAATAAGGTCAGACTCACAGGCAGAAGGAGATGAAGCTTTCAATATTAGCTTCAGAAGAAACACCATTCAATCTATGACATCCCATGCATAGGATGCATATGTACCTTATTCAAAGACTAATGCCACCCAACAATGTCATTCTCACCTTTTAAAATTTTTTTTCTTTAATTTAATTGTTTGATACAGGATCTCAATTACTGTATCAGACTCCCCAGAACTTGGATTACAGGCATGCACCACCACACCGAGTTTCTATAGTTGGCATTATACACCTGAGGTTCCCGGGCTAGCATGGCATGTGGTACCAGGGATTGAACCCTGGTCCTTATGCTCGTCAGGCAGGGCCTTAGCTCACTGAGTTATCTTCCCAGCTCAATCTTATCTTTTTTGATTCAAATTTAAGCATAAGTTTAAGGTGGTCAGATGGAGAGGTCCGGTCACTGCTTCTTATTTTAGAAAGCAGAAATCTGAGATGTTGGAACAATTCTGTCTTTCCCTGGTACAGAACTGTAATAATTAATTTATCAGCTTTGAGACTTTATTTATGTAGTGTAGGCTGGAGATCAGGCTTTGCTGATAGACTGCCCACAAAGGTTAAATGATCTAAGAACAAAAGGTTTGACTGAAAACCTCTACTTCTGGTCTCTAGAAGTTAAGAAGTTTGTTCAAAAGTAAGAGACGTGTTGTCATGTACCCCTCCCAACCTCTTCTCCAAGAGTCCGGTCTCTGTCTCCTAAAGGATCCTGCCTTAACACATGAGGATCTGGTTTTAGTAGTTCCAGACTGTCCTTCTCAGCAAACTTGCTTTCAAACACAGTATATTTTCTTCTGGTCCTGACATTTCAAATGACCCTGTTCACCATTTTTATTTCTCACATTCTCTTCACAGGCAAACGTCCAGATAAATGTTCTGTAGCTACTTCTGTTTCCTTTGAACTTATCCTCTGCTCTTTCTTTGGCGTCTATGTCACCTGATAACTAAACTGCTTTCCTGAAACCCGCAATGGCATTAAAGAATCTGGGCATTCAAAGCAAAAACATGGGTGTGATGTCTTTCCCCGCCCTCATGCTTTGAGTCCCTTTGGCTTCAAATTCCCGTTGCTCACTCCATTTTCTTGACCTGCCCTTTATCTTGACTTCTGTAATGGGACAGCAGTCTCTCTCGGGCCTTTTACTTTTGTGCATGGGATCTTTCCGTTTTATTTACAGTGTTCCCTTTCTGTCCTGTGCCTGGGAGTGCCTGGGCCACTCGTTTTCATGTCTTCCCTTTAATTCTTTGGGGAAGACTCACTCTTTTTGTGGCTGGGACTGACACCTAGTATTCATCTTCCTCCCTTATCTTCCCACTGTGCCCACTGCATGCGATTGGCTCACAGTGGAACCTGCTGGTCACCACTTGAAGTCAGCGAACACTGCTTCCTCTCCTACTTCACTCTCTATGGGTCTAAAACATAAATAGCAAAATTCTTTTTGGCTCCTTCGCCATTCCTTTCCCCGAGGTCTCCTTTGCAGAAATCCCCGTTGCTATCAATACTCTTGCAGCCTCTGAACTCTGGGCTAATCCTCAAGCACCCCATGCATGTTACATTTCTCTCCAAGTCTTCATCAAAGCTCTGAAATTCACCATCTCCTTCTTAGCCCAAAACAATGCACTCAAATATAAATTCTCTTTCCTGAGTGCTTGCTTCCTTTTGTTCCAATTAATCTTCTTAAAACTGCAATGAGGTATCTTCCCCATTTCCATAGCCTCTGATAACTTGTAGATTTTATCCACGTGGGGATCTTGGTTGATTTATTTCATTTCTGCCACTTTTTACACATGAATATTTTGCCAGAAGTTATCTGCCTAGTTAATCCCTCTTACAAATAGGTGTACCCAATTCTTGCAGTAATAATGAATATCTTGAGGAGTGGTTCTTGGGTTAGATCAGTGGTTTAAACACCTGCACAGGAAATGCCAGTGAGGTACAGGGGACCACAGTTCAATCCCCAGAGTTAGCCTGAAACAGCCAAAATAGTAATAAATAATAATAATAATAATAATAATAATAATAATAGTATCTTTCTTAAGAATGAATATCTTGCAGCATGATGTTAAGCATACTTATACCATGCAAGAAATTGGGAGTGGATCGTGTCACCTAAATTCTTGCTTATTGATTTAGCCCAATTCACCCAGTGCTGGCAAATTTATTTGCTTTAAATATACCTGATTAAATGAAAAGCGTAAAAGATGCACATATATATCCCAAGTCACCCAATCAATGAAATATCCTTAAGTCTCTGCTGAGTGCCAGTTATTTACACCATTACTGTGAGGAGACTAGAGTATAAAGCCATTTCTCAGTCAATTACTTCACAAATAAATGTCACTAACTTAGCAGCGCACAGAATATTACATTATACTGTTCCATAATTTTTCCTCTGAGATAGATTAGAGGTCAAATGCCATCCTGATTCTCTGCTTATTCTACATAAATTACATAAAGGACACAATGGGAAAAGGAAGAGTCAGCCAACTTTTTAAAGTCAACCAATAATGCTACTAACAAACTCAGACTCTTGGTTGTAATATCCATGCTTTTAAACATCATGAAGGAGTTGTCGTGGGAAAATAGTAGTCGTTTCTTACTTCCTCTTTATAGTGGAGAAAACTAAGGGAAAAATAAAATATTCTAACATAAATATTCTAAACATTAACTTTAAAGACATCAAGAAGATTTTATTGTGTGTTTTCTATGTTAAGTGTTGGATTAGGGTAAACAAATGCAGATCTCGTTCTGTGGCACTCAGATATTAAAAACAGCACTGTAATTAGGCTCCTATAATTACACTCAAAGAAGATCAACTAAACCTCAAAGCCCTAATCATTATTCTAACTAGTATTTTATCCTCTTCCATTGTTTTCTGCCCCCTAGAATATGGGGACATTCCTTCTGAGTCACAAAGTGGGTTAGAAACCTGGGTATTTCTATGGATGAGCACTTGTGCATAAAAGTATCATCATAATGGTTGCTCTCACTCAATCTCTCTTCTGTGCATTCAGCCTTGACTTGAAAGCATCAGGCTTCCCAAACTTGGGGCCACAGCAGTGGAGAACAGCTGGCAGGTGCACAGCATCTCAATTCAGTATGCAAGGGTGTGGTATAAGTGTGGCTCTATCTCCAGTTAGGACCCCAGAACACCTGCGAGTTCCTCTACTTCTTACAGCAGGAATGGAGTTCATGGGATTTACATGATCTCGATGCCACTTGTATCTATGCTTTGATCTTCAGTTAACTTTGAAAGACCTTCTTCTTCTTCCTCTTCTTCTTCTTCCTTTTTCCTTCTTCCTCTTTCTTCTTCTTCCTTATCTTCCTCTTTCTTCTTCATCTTCCTCTCTCCTCTTCTTCCTCTTTCTTCCTCTTTATCTTCCTCTTTCTTCATTTTCCTCTTTCTTCTTTCTTTTTTCTTCTTCCTCTTTCTTCTTTTTCTTCTTCCTTTCTTCTTCCTCTTCTTTCCTCTTCTTCCTCTTTCTTCTTCCTTCTTCCTTTTTTTTCTCCTCCTTCTTTCTCCTCCTCTTTCCTCTCTCTCTCTTTTCCTCTGTTCCTCTGTCTCATTATTCTTTCTGCTACAACTGACTGAAAGTTTATGTCACTACTATCAAAATCCCTCAAAACAATGAAGCTCCCACACACAACAAATGACAGCCAGGTGGAGACTGCAGAGGATACGTGTTGGCATGAGATGTTAGAGGGCAGATTTTGCATGAGAAGCTTGGAGAGCAGAGCTGGCATGAGGGGCTTGGGGATGAGAGGATGCATGAAGATCAGAGCTGTGTGTGTTAACTGCTTTGTAAGGCAGCAAGGAATAGACAGAGCTATGTGCTTTGAGAGGCAGCAAAGCAAAACCTTCCAGTAAATATATGTGACACCTTTCACAGAAAGGAAGTAGGAAAGACTCACAGGACCCCTGTCACTGGAACATTTCTGTGGCTCAGAAATGTTATTAGCAGGCCAATTACTTGGATTTATGTGTGTGTTAAAAATATCACTAAAAAAAAAAAAAAATTTAAGGAAGGAAGTTAAGGACCCATACTGCATATTGAGAATCATGCAGCAGAGCCAGATGACTGTGTCTTGAAGCTCTGTGCCCTAACTAAGACCCTCACCTCTGGGTCTCTGTGCTCCAGGCTGCCTGACTCTCTGCACACTGCCACCTTCACTGCAGCGCTGCCCCCTTCCCTCATCTCCCACCAACTCCTGCTCTCAGCCTTCACTTGCTCATAGCTTCGTTTTCCCCTTAGACAACTCTCACTCGTTCTTGAAACTCTTCTCATAGGTCACCTCCCCTATAAAAACTTTTTAAAAATTTCCTGCCCACCTCCAACAAAAGGCTGCCATTTATGTAAAGTTGTAGGCTTTTATATATGTATTTCATTTCACCAAGCACACCTTCAGTAGGCTTAGCCTTCCCATGCCCCATGTACTCCTGGATGCCTTGTGAGGACTGAGGGCAGTGTATTCATATTGTACTGAGCATGGTATAACAGGACCAGTAAGATAATTATGGATCCATGTTGTATGTTGCCAACAATACATGGATTCATAATTGTAAGGCAGGAGGTGAGGATGGGAAGATATTTTTGATGTCATATATTCATTTACCACTGATCGTGACTTTTGAATATACAACATAGAAAGTATGAGGACAAAATGCTGGACATAGCACATATCACAATCATCTTTCAGTTTATCTTAATTCACGTATTGACTTTTAATCACTAAAAGAAATTAATCACATCCTAATAAAGAGGAACTTGGATATGCAACTTTAAATGATTTAAATCTTTGATGCAGTTTTACTTTAGTAAATAGTGACAAATATCTTGTTGAAAGAGTTAGAAATACCATATAACCTAGATATACGCATAGCCATATTTATGGAAGCATAAGATACAATAGCTAATTTTCCAAGCAGCCCAATGATTTGGAAAAGAAAGAGTTAGCACAATGAGTAGCTCTCCATGAAGAAGAAGGAGAAATGAGACATTTGTAGAAAGCTAGGTGCACCTTGCGACCATAGAGTTAAGTGAAATAAATCAGATATAGCAACTTAAATATTGCATTATTTTTCTTGTAGGAAAAAATAAAAAATATGAATAAATTACGGAGAAAAATCAAAGATAATGAAAACAGGGAGACAGACTGATTGCACAAGACACTCAAACCAAGAGATGGGTACAGTGGGCAGGGAGAAGGGAATGAAAAAGACAGAAATGGGATGTGGCATGTGCCAAGTCACCATGGTGAGTGTAACCAAGACATACCACAAATGTGTTGTTAAAAAATTGTAAACTATTTTTTTAAGGATTCCCAGGGTGTTTTCTTAGGTTGCTTGAAAAAAATAGTCTAACAAAATCATTTCTTTTCTCAATCAGAGATTCTTCCAAAGTAAATTTCATCAAACTGCCTGACCAAACCATTCTAAAAATCAAGTGGAGGATTGAGAATTACAAAAGTGTGATGTTTCACACACACCAAATTCAACTATAGAAAAAGAAGGCATGCACAAGCAGCCCTTTTGGAAAGCAAGCAGTGCTCGTACAGAAAGACACACATGCAAAAAAGGGAAGTGGACATGTTGGTGTGCTCAGCTATGCTTGGTTTTAGGAGAATCACAGAAACTAAGACCCCTTTGTCTATACAGCATTGCAGGTCAGTTATCTGCTTTGCTTAGGCACTGTGGTCAATGTAATGTCATGTGAGAGTCATTTCAAGCACACAAAATGTTTTCTCAGAAGTTTCTCTGTCTGAGAGGTGAAGGAGGCAGTACTGCTGCTCTCCTTTTCCAAGAAGCCTATCCATTTGACATGCCCTTACACATGATTATAGTCAATTAAATGTATACAGCGGCCTGGCTGGATGGCTCAGTGGTCTAAAGCACCCGCTTGGGAAAGCTTGGGAGGCTTCAGGGACCATAGTTCGATCCTCCGCACCACATGCTGCGCCAGCCCTGCCCTCTGGGGGGTGGGCTGAGCCGGCCAAAAAAAGGAGTGAATAAACAAAGGTTCTGAAACAAGAATAAAAATAATAAATAAATAAAAAATTAAATGTATACATGGCAGAGATTACGTAGGTTGAAACACCACCTGTATTTCTATAATTCCTCTCAAATTTGATGACAGAGGTCTGTGTATTCATTTTAAGATTCACTCAAAATCATTATCACATTTTTACTAATCTATTATGTTCTGTTTGCTTATGTATTCACAGTGGTATTTCTAACATCATGAAAATTAAGACAAAAACCTCTAAAGTTTTAGAGGACTAAGAAGATCCAATAATCACTAATTAACAGGAAAGCCATGGATTTAAATATTCAACTACATTTAAAAAAGAGAACTGACTAATTTAAATTAAACTTTTCTGAATCTGATAGAATTTATATAATAGTTTTATATTCATGATTAAGAATTTTAAAAATATATGAGACCCTCTATTAAAATTTATTTATATTTTGAAAAAAAAATAAAACAAGAGAATCTCTGTGTACAGGGCCCATAGAAAGCAAGGAAACATGATGGGATGCAAAGAATAATTTGTTCATCTCCAGGAATTGTTTCTAAATTAAAATGAAACACAACATTGAAATCAGGAAGATCACTACAAGTCTGAAATTTGCAGTGGCATCTTGCACACACACACACACACACACACACACACACACACACAACCTAAAAAAAGGAAAGGAAAGGAAGGAAGGAAGGAAGGAAGGAAGGAAGGAAGGGAGGAAGGAAGAAAGAGAGAGAGAGAGAAAGAAAGAAAGAAAGAAAGAAAGAAAGAAAGAAAGAAAGAAAGAAAGAAAGAAAGAAAGAAAGAAAGAAAGAGGAAAGGAAAGGAAAGAAAATGAGAAAGGGCCCGGAGGGACAGAGATATCTGTAGACAGAATCACAGTTGGGGGTGGGGTAGAGGGATAGCTCAATGATCTAAATAGCTTCCTGGCAAGTGCAAGGACCGAGCTTTGATCCCCTGGACTGCATGTATTGCTAACTCCAAGCTGACTACATAAAAGGGCATGGTTATCGCAGCAATGGGGAAGCTGAGACATAACAATCAAAATGAGCTCGAGTTTCATAGTGAGATCCTATACCAAATATATAAAAACAAAGAATCACAGTTCGGCCTATAAGCATACATCCTCCTGCTATTCTCCTTATTTTCATGGCCGCAGTTTGCCTCCTGACCATTATCCCCTTCTTTAAACCCTTCTGAGTTCTACTCTTTTATTCCACTACAATGATTTGCCTTTAAATCTCAGCTCTGATAAAATATTTTCTACTGTTTCCCTCTTCCTAGGAGTCATTGACCAAGTTTCTTAGCAAACAGAACATGGTTTGAGGTTTTTATTCAACTGTTCCTGATGTTTGTTCTTGAGCTCACTCAACTCTCTTGCCCAAATGCACTCTGAAGTCCTTTTGCTCTCATAAACGTTACAAGAATCATCCATCTATTTGTGTGTCACCTTTGTCCTCCAATAATCTACCTAGCTCCTTCTAATGGTTGAACAGTAATCAATCCTTTGAAATGTGCTTCATCAGTTGCATCCTCTGGGACCACAAGCAAAGGATGTGTTATTTCCTTGGGAGTCCACAGGGCCTCATGGAGAGCAATTTCTGTTCAAAATTGCAAGCCACCCAAAGTGACTCTCAAGTCTACCTGCCCCACCCATGAGGCCCAGTACACCCTACCTAGCAGTGTAATCACAATTGAGCAAATGAATATTCCAGAAAGAAGATCCAGAGCGGAAGAAGACACCAGAATAAAGTGAGCAAGGTGGTGAGAGAGAAACCTCTGTGCTGTCCGCTCACAAACTTCAGGACAGAGAGAGAATTAAACCCGTGGATTCTGAGTACAGGGTAAATTCACCAAAGAAACACTGGAGACAAAGATGGCTTTAGGCATTTAGCGCTGCCAGGACTGTAATATCCCCCACAGTATATTTCCTAGTGTATTATCCTGTCCCACTCTAAATATTCTCAGTCACACTGCTGCTGAATGACACACGGGAGAATTCTCTACTCAAAGAAAACAATTATAATACAAGTACCTAAGAAAATTATACTACAGTGGGTGGATGGGTTCCTCTTTCACATAGTAAAGCAGAACAACCTTCTTATATTTTGTTCTTTTAATGAAGAACAGAACATCCACATAGTCCTGTGTGAAAAGATGCGCTCACTCCTCTCTTCTCTCTCTTCTCTCTGTCCTCCTCCTCTCTCCCCTCTCTCTCCTTTCTCCTGTCCCCTCTCCCCTTTGCCCTCTCCCCTGTCCTCTTTCACCTCTCCCCTCTCCTCTCTCCTTTCTTCTGTCTCCTCTTTCCTCTTTCTCCTCTCTCCTCTATCTCAAAACTCTTTCACTTTTGAATCCATTTGAGACTTACTGACCATGACTGCCAAATCTCTAGCTTGAAGATGGAGTGAACCCAAGGATGAATTAATGCAGTGTCTTAATGGGATTAAAATATGTTTCCCATTCCAAATATTTTGTGTCAGAAGTAATAATTTAATCAGCTTGTTAAAAGCTAGTGATCCAATAGAGTCCTCCTCAGCCAAACAATGCACAAATCTCATACCAAGGAAACAGCAAATCAGTTCCATAGCTATTTGTCCTCTTTGAAGCTTTCTACTCTTTCCTGGGTGGCCTAAATTTTGCCGTGACATAGGAAATTTGTAGCCTATCAAACAGCTGCCGGTTATTGGATCTGTTAAAGATCATTCACTTAAGTCAAACAAATATAAATATTTCTAGAAGACAGCCCCCTATGATTGGAAGTTCCCCAAGTGAACAAAACCTTTTTATCATTGCTGGAGACTGAGTCTTGCCTGCACTTTACTGGAGGTTAAGATGATGTCTTTAGGGTGTTCTTGCCAGACAGAGACAGCAGTGAGACCAAAGGACCCAAGCTAGCAACAAGGAAGCATTTATTAAATTCGCTAGTTTTACAGAATAATGGTGAAAGCAAATGAGGTAAGGATTGCACAGTTTGATAGGCAAAAAGTAATCCTGGCCATGGAATGGCTTAGAAATGTGCCTAGTGGTAGGTTCAAGTGAAGACTTGGGGTGGGGTTAGGGGGTGAAAGGTTGAACTCCCTTTTAGAATGTTAGCCTTTTAGCGTTAGGGCCTGCCTTGAGCCCCAACATAATCAATGAAGTAAAACTTTACAAACCTCATATTTTATCTTAGCAGCTAAAACTTTGAAGTAACACCTTTTAAAAAAAATAAAAATGAGAAGACCTACACGAATGATTTCACTACACAGCCAAATTAGAATGAACCATCGCACTTTAGTGAAATAGGTCTTAGATTGAATCATAAATCTGTCACCTTCCAGCTAGTGACCTTGGGCAAGTTAATTATTTTCTCTAATCCTTCCATGGATGAGAATGTAAAGGGAAGACACGCAGCAAGCCCTCTTTCTTAAGGTAACTGTATATGACATTTGAATGCAAATGGCATTTTCTCAGAGAAACTATAAAATTTAACACTTTTTCCATTCATAATGATCTAACAACATATTTGATACGTATGATCGATATGCAGTTATTGAGCTCATAATTCAATGAGTTATGCAAAGAGACTATCGATAATCATTGATGATAAGGTCAGGCAAAAAAAAAATGATTTCAAAAGAATTAAGAATAGCAAAGAGTCTATTACCTGAATCAAAATGGAAACCAGAGAAATGCTGGAAAGGTAGAGAGAAAGGGAGGGAAAAAGGGAGAGATGCAGTGACAGAGGAAGGATAAATGAAAGAATGAAAGAAGGGAAGAACAAGAGAAAAGAAAAGGAAGGGAGAAGAGAGGAGAAGTGAGGTGGGAGGGAGGGAGCCTTCATAAAATTGAGTATAAAACAATCATTTTTTCATCAAGCAAATGTGATAGGGGTTTATAGCCACCTTTATATTCTTCCTTTAGCTCCTATGGGGCATTATTAAGGCTGAAGGAGATTAATGAGCTTTAGAGGGAAGAACTGATCTGCCTTGTCAGGTCAATGAGATGCTAATGAAATCCTGGCCAGTGCTTTGATGTCCGTGAGAGCTGAGCTGCGAATCTTCCTCAGATGCCGCAGTTAAAGCATCCTCTTCCCCATGGGTGGGGCATGAGGAGCAGAGGGGACCACCACTCCTGAAACTCTGCATGAAGAAATGTTGATAATACCATGGGCCCACCGAAGCTCAGAAACTTTAGTTCTCAGGATGCTTATTCTATAAAGTGTATGGGCTTAAAATTCACTGGTAGAAATCAATGAAGGCAGATATAGAAGGGAGAAAAATAATCCAGCAGTTATTGGAATAATGATAAAATGTATTTCAGTTAAGATTTAATCTGTCACCCAATAAGAATATTACTATCATCATTATTATCATTTTGTAGGAGATAAAGTTGAAACTGTAAAATTTTCCATGGCTTGCCTGTGTTTACACGCACCATGCTCTACTGGCTCCACCTGGAATAGGAGGAGTTAGAAAAGGAGAGATACAACATGAATAACATTTGCTCTGTATTTCTTACATATGTCATATAGGTTCCTACATGCAAGTTGGACTTTTATTTCCCCATTTCACGATAGAAAAATATGATCCAGAAGTATTAAACTGTACAGAGAAAGTGAGGATTCTTTTAAAAGCATAGATGTTGTATTCCTTGGAGAGCACTTCATTCTCAACACAGCGGGGCATGCTCGTTTCCATGGCTCAAAAATCAACACACTGCCCACAGTGCCAGGGCTTCCAAGGCACATGGAAAACATTTGTGAGCCTCCTGGCCTCTTGTCTCAAAGTCGTAAGATTATTACCAATTCCAGTTCCACCTCTACAAAAAATATAATAACCAAAGCAAAAGAAAGGCTCTCCCTTCCCTCCTTATCCTTTGTCACCGCTGCACTCTAACCACAGAATGACCATTTTTGTTGTACTTACCATGTCTCTGGACTTGTACCCAGTGCCTCAGGTACAATGCCTCTCTCAGTTCTGCATGATAAGATTTTTGCTATGGATTCTAAGAAATGGCAATATTTTTAGGGTACACCTGTGTGAAAGGGTTTTGTCAGGTGGAACCAAGCAAGGGCCCCAGTTCTGTTTGGCCCCTTGTACTCAGGCATGGTGCATTCACTGTGCATATCTGCCCACTCTTATCTAGACCTTTCCTCAATTCTATTTTCAATATCAAGGATCTGGGACTCCAGGATACTTACCAAAGTCCTACAGCTAAGCCATGACAGACCCTATGATGGGCCTATGCAAAAGATTTTTGCAGAAAATCTAGAAATCAATTCCAAATTTTGATTAAAAACACTAGGTATAAAACAAATGTATCATCAGAAATGCTATGCAGATATAGTTGTTAATGAAGACTAATATGTAATATTTAATAGATAGAATAAACCAATTATAAAATATGTTATAACTTAATATTGAGTGTATAGGTAGTAAAATATGTAATTCTTAATTGTTTATATAAAAAACATCCTCTTTTTTTAATTATTTTTTTTTCTTGTTTCAGAACCTTTGTTTGTTTATTCATTCATTTTTATGGCCGGCTCAGGCCGCCCCAAGGGCAGGGCTGGCGCAGCATGTGGTGCCGGGGATCGAACCACGGTCCCTGAAGCCACCCAAGCTTTCCCAAGCAGGCGCTTTAGACCACTGAGCCATCCCACTGGGCCCCCCATCCTCTTTAATTAGATATATGTTTTGGATTTTACATAATACGTAAAAACTAGCAGCGAGCACTTGCACATTACCTTTATATGTATCAGTACTGTTTTAAATGTTTTTATTTAAAAATGTTCTCAATTTAACTTTAATAATCATCTGAGATAAGTGCAACTATTAATCCTATTTTACAAATAAGGAAGAAAACACACAAGAGATAATAGTAATTGAGTTCAGGTCTCATAAGAAGTAAGTGTTCTTCAGAGGAGAGGGATAAATGAACTATAGTGCATCTAAGGAAAGTCATCCAGAGAAAAACATTCTCTCAGGCTTTCACAGAAAGCAAACTGACCAAGCAATGGCCGTGACTCGTCCCAAAGGCTGACACTATACAGG
>PVJA010050892.1:0-13076 GCA_004027025.1 Myocastor coypus | reverse complement strand
AAAAAAAAAAAAAAAAAAAAAAAAAAAAAAAAAGACATAGTAACTCATATAATACTTTAGTGAAACTAGGAATTATGAGGTTGAAGAAACAAACATAGTTAGCGTTTCTCTTGTAAGCTATGGTCTGGGAAGCTAGTCAGAACTGTTTCTCAGTCAAAATAAAAAAAATTCAAGAACACAAAAAGGCCATTATTTTGTGGTTTTTTTTTTTTTTTCCCAGTTCAAAATGTAACTTGAAATTTTGGAACGTAAGAAGGACAAAGCATGATCCAGAACATAATTTTACAGTGCATGAGTTCTTGCTGAATGGTACCACTTCAATGCCTTTTGTCTAGAACCTCAAGTGGGTTTCTTACCTTTACTGATATAGATGGTTTCACTTTCTTAAAAGCTTCTTCGAAGTGCATATGACCAACCTTGAGTTCACCTGCAGAACAAATGTACACACATTACAGTAGATCCTATTGAGTTATAATTTAAAATTTCTCTTGGAAAACATCAAGTCTTCAAGGGAATATAAGACATGAGGGACAGGATGGGCTCTTTAACATAATAATTAAACCAGATAAGGGCTGGGGAGATAGCTCCGAGGCACAAGTGTCTGCTGGGCAAGTGCAAGGTCGTGAGTTCGAATCCTGGTCCCACAAAAAAAAATCAAATAAATAAACCAGATACATTTTGCTCATTAGAGTTAGTCCTGCACCAACCAAAGTATTCAACACTCTGCCCTCCTTGTGCTGGATTGGTATGTGCACAAAAGAACCAGAACTGTTAGGAAGGTTCAAACACACTTAACTGGGGATAGAAGAGTTTTCTCCACAGTATATATTTAAGAGCATGAATTTAGATATTAGGACCTTATAATATCATGGTTTATAAATATAAAATACCATGATACTGTATTAAGGACTGTAATTCATTACTAAGGGAAATAATCCTGCTAACTTACATATAGCTTGGAGAAAAATATTGACACACCAACTTACCTGATGAGAACTTTATTTAGAAGAGTAAACTTTTTGGGCTGGTGAGACAGCTCAGTGGTCTAGAGCACTTGCTTAGGCAAGCTGAAGCAACCTCAGGGACCATGGTTTGATCCCCGGCACCACATGCTGCGCCAGCCCCTACCACTAGGGCAGGCTGAACCAGCCATAACATAAATAAGTAAAAAAAACCAGTGAGCTATTTACATAGACATTACCAGTGTATGCAGATGGAATGCAGTGCGTTCTAGCCATAAAAGCACCCACGCCATAAAAGCAAAGACACTGTCAAATGCCAAGTATAATGCGAAGCTGTTATGATGGCCCCCAATCATCACATAGTCAAATACACAGATTAGGGGTTTGTTTGATTTTACAGCGCTGGAGTCTAAACCCCAGGCCCATCCCAAGCAATGCAAAAGCACTCTACTTGTATATTTGGGGTGAACACAGAGAAATACCCACACTAATGCATTTGTATATTTTGAAAGTTCCAATATACAGTTTTCTAATGTTCACTTTTGCTGTGTTACATGTATTTCTAATGTCTCCAACTGAAGTTGTACTTCATAGGCAAGTAACTTGGTTTTTTTTTTTTTTTATTAAAAAAAATTTTTTTTTTCTTGTTTCAGAACTTTTGTTTGTTTATTTGTTTTTATGGCTGGCTCAGCCTGCCCTGAGGGCAGGGCTGGTACAGCATGTGGTGCCGGGGATCGAACTGTGGTCCCTGTAGCCATCCAAGCTTTACTAAGTAGGCGCTTTAGACCGCTGAGCCATCCTGCCAGGTCCCTAGGCAAGTAACTGTTAAGCAGACGGAACCCATGAAAACTCTCTGATCACTTTACAAATTATTATTATTTTTTGGTACTTGGAATTGCACTCAGGACCTTATGCTTGCTGGGCAGGTGCTGTGATGCTAAGCTATCTCCTCAGCCCTTATTTGATCACTTGCAGATGATATTTAATGATGCTCAGTAGAGAAGCATTGAATAGCTATGTATTATAATAGAGAGGTTGTACAATAATGTAGAGCAGTTTCTAGGGGTGAAGAAAATCGCATCTTCTTTATCACACAATAAGGATGCCAAGAAAGCATTATTTTGCAGGGCAAAATTGTCATTGTTTTTTAATGACAATGAACTAAACTGCGAGATTCTAGAGAGAATTATACCTTTTCCATTTCCATGCTGTTCTTTTGCCATTTCCTGTCTCAGGGCACAGAGAGAAGCTTCTCGTACCAAAGCAGAGAGATCTGCACCCCTGAAATAAAAGAAGGGTTTATTTATTATCAGATACTGCAAACTACAGAAGTCAGATGGCAAATTTCTACTGTCCATAGGAAACAACGAGGAAAAGACTGATCTGCACAGTGGGAAAATCTGATTAGGATACACACAGAGGTTAGCCTTTTCCTTTTACTGTACCTATCTGTATAGTTTGCATCTAGACGTGTCCCAAGAGCCTCCTCTACTCACAGGCAGGACTAAGAAGAAAACCACAGGGTGCTAGAACTGCTGCAAGGTACAGCCTGGTTAGGGCGGTAGGGTGACCTGAAGAGGGACAGCTACCTCGAGCTTCTCCTGCCTGGCTCTTTTTCCTGGCTACCATTTTTAATGTTGAGACATGGTTTTGTTAAGTGGCTCAACTGACCAGGCTGGATTTAAACTTCCCACTTCTATGGCTCAGCCGCATGAGTGAGGGAACTACACACATGCAGCCCCACCTGAGCTTTGAGGTTGCCCGTAAAATGCTTCTAATCTTTAGGTGTGAGGGATCTGTGGAGGACGCAATGCAATGAAAGGTGAGCATTCCCTCCCCGAGAACAAGGCTAACATAAAACATCCTGTGGGCAGCACACTATTTCCTGCAAATAGAAGCTAAGGTGCTGTCAGGCATGGTGGGACACACCTGTAATTCCAACACTTGGTAGACTAAGGCAGGAGGATCACCATGAGTTCAAGGTTATCCTGAACTACACAGTGAGATTCTGTGTCAAAAAAAAAGCTAACTTGCTGAGTCGCACATTTCCATATTCCATTAAAAAGTCACCTGTTTTTCCAGGTTGAAAAGCAGAAAATAAAAGCCCAGAAAAATGGAATCCATGCGCTGGAGTTCTGAGATTCTTCTCTGTGACAGCACACCAACTCAGCATGGTCCTACAAGGTCATGTCTAGTCACAGAACATGACATATGGGGAGAACCTACACATCACATAAAACAATGATGCACAGAGCTTCTGTTAGTTAATTGAGAGCTATCACACTATTTCAGAGTAATTAATAGTCTTGTTTGAATCGCAGTCTACAGGCTCTATATGACCATGTTATAATAAAATTTTTTTAAAGGACAGTTACTGCAAGTTGTGAGGAGGTGGGCTGCAAAAATGAGTTCAGAGGCCTGGAAAAGTGGTGCTCAGAGTTTACTCTCTGCCCAGTGCTGAAGCAGCAGCAGGGTAATGTGGCAGCTGGTCATCAAATGCCTGTACAAACATTCTGAAGCACACTGTGAAGGACAGCGAAGGGATTAGAAGTATGAGTACCTGGGCAACATGGCAGGAGTCTCTGTCCCAGGAATTCCATGGAGAAAGCACCTATAAGGAGCTTGGAACCCTGTCACCCTCTTAACAACCTGGGCCAGACAGGAGAAAGTGCCCCCTGGGGAAAGCTGGCTTGAGATCTGAGCACTTACGAGTAGCAATCACAGCGAATGTCACTAGCAATTGCTTCCAAATTTACATCTGCATCCAGTGGAGGCTTCGTGCCGTTCTAAACAAGGCAGAGACACGGTTACTTCTGGGGTGTCCAAGACCCATGGGCATCCCAGTTATAGCAAAATGGCTTGGCCTCTGGCCCATGGAAAGGAGCCAACTCTCGAGTCTGCACTTCTGCTGAGAAGAGGGGAGGAAGCACACTTCAAGACTGGAAGGCTAAAAGCAAACATTTTATGCTCATTAGGTTTAACAATTTGTCACTCACAGCAAAAGCCAACCCTCACTACTAAGAACAAAACCACCACCACAGTCTTCCCCACAGGCTGATTAAACATGGCATACGCTGTGGCAGCGCTGAGTGTTGACAGGCACAGAAGCAGAGTGCAGACATGAGTAGGCTAGCAAGGAGGCACCACCCTGCACCCAGCCGGCTGAGAACGAGCAAGAGAAACCAATTCTTCACCGGGCACCGGCCTTCTGCACCCGTCTCAGTGCAAACCCAAGGCTGAACTTGGAGCCAACTGCAGTCAGCTTGTAGGAGGCGGTGCCAGAAGCAAGAATGATCAGCTCAGGCTCTGGTTTCTAACAGACAGCACAGCACCATGCATCCAGCAGTACACATTTAGTAATGTTCTTTGAGGTTCACACTCCAGAGGAAGTGATTTAACATCTGAAACGTTACCTAGCATGTCCATGAGGGTCTGCTTACTACTCTGATTCATAACCTACATATACAGTGCATACATACTCTGCAGACACAAGGTCCTTAGGAAGACACACACACACACACACACACACACACACACGGGAGTGAACATCCCATTAACCTATGTCCAGGTCAAAGAGCCACACCTTTCCAAAAGAACCAGTCAGTGTACTGCACTAAAACATGCATGTTACCAACAGCACAATTTGCAACAGCTAAATTTGGAAACAGCCTAGAGGTCCAGCAGCAGATGAAGGAAAAGGAGAGTGTGGTATGTATGCACAGCAGAGTATTATCCAGCTACATGAGGGATGAAATACTATCTGCAGGAAAATGGATGTAAATGGAGAGCATTGTACTAGGTGAAATAAGCCCCACTCAGTAAAGAACCATGTGTTCTTTTATGAATAAATGATCCATTTAAATTAAATACATACGCATTTTAAAACCCATTAATACCAAAGGTTGAAGTTTTTGAAGGTTTGCATAAAATTCATGTGTTACCTAGAAAAATGGACACGAATTCAAAGGGAAAACATTTCCGTACGGTGTACTGTGATGAGTATCTTGAAATGGACCAAGAGACATTCAGGGTTAAAAAGGAAAAATGACAGGAGGAGAGCAGGTGAGGTGTGGGAAAGGGAGAAGAGGAGCACGAGGGATGGAAGTCACCACAGCGGCACGGGCACACACCGGTGCACCAAGATACATCTCACTCTGTATTGCTACTATGCACTCAGAAAAGAATTTTAAAAAATTTATGGTTTGAGGGGCTGGGGAGATAGCTCCGAGGCACAAGTGCCTGCTGGGCAAGTGCAAGGTCGTGAGTTTGAACCCTGGTCCCACAAAAAAAAAAAAAAAAAAAAATTATGGTTTGGGTGTGGAGGCACACACTTGCAATCCCATCACTTGGGAGGCCAAGCAGAAGGGTCGATGAGAGTTTGAGGCCAGGGCAGGCTACATAATGAGTCTAAGGCCAGCTTGAGATACACAACCAGACTATATCTCAAAAAGAGAAAAACATTTATCAAAAATTATGACTTCATCTGCTCACTGGCTTTCCTACTTTTCTGTTTGTTCTTTCCTTTAAAAGCCTCAGTAAGCCGGGTGTGGTGGCTCACGCCTGTAATCCCAGCACTCGGGAAGCCGAGGCAGGAGGATTGGTGTGGGTTCAAGACCAGCCTGGGCTACAAAAGTGAGCTCAAGGCCAGCCTCAACTGCATAGCAAGACCCTGTCTCAAAAAAAAAAAAAAAAAAAAAAAAAAGCCTCAGAAGATTTTTTTTTAAAGAAAGTAAACATTTTATAGGGGCCCGGCGGGATGGCTCAGCGGTCTAAAGCCCCTGCTTGGGGAAGCTTGGGCGGCTTTCGGGACCACGGTTCGATCCCCGGCACCACATGCTGCGCCAACCCTGCCCTCAGGGTGGGCTGAGCCGGCCATAAAAATGAGTGTATAAACAAACAAAGGAGGGCCGGGGAGATAGTTCTGTGGCACAAGTGCCTGCCCGGCAAGTGCGAGGTTGTGGGTTTGAACCCCAGTCCCGCCAAAAACAAACAAACAAACAAACAAAGGTTCTGAAACAAGAAAAAAAAATTTATAGAGAAGACAGACTTACCAGAAGTTAACAATCCCCTCCACTCCATTTTTAAAAATGTCATTCTGTTTTTTTGTTTTGCTTTTTTGTTTTTAAAGGTCTCTCTCTCTCCCTCCCATTTCAGGCTGGCCTTGAACTCATTAAGTAGTCCCAGGCTAAGCTGGAACTTAAGGTAATTCTCCTGCCTCAGCCTCTGGACTGCTTAGATTACATCATGTGCCACCACACCTAGCCCTTAAGTTTCCAATAAAGTTAGTGTTCTACACTGGAAGTGTTCCCTTTATCCCCTCTTTACCATTCACTTAGTGTGCTCCACCACCACCCTGCGGCACAGGGAACTTCACAAGTCCGTTCTCAATGCCAGTACACAAGGTTCGACAGTAGTGCAGTCTAGGGTGACTTGCTTTCTTGTGTGTTTTTCTTTCTTTCTTTCTTTAATATTTTTTTATTTTATTTATTATTTTTTTTTCTTGTTTCAGAACCTTTGTTTGTTTATTCACTCATTTTTATGGCTGGCTCAGCCCGCCCCGAGGGCAGGGCTGGCGCAGCATGTGGTGCCAAGGGATCTAACCACAGTCCCTGAAGCCGCCCAAGCTTCCCCAAGCAGGGGCTTTAGACCACTGAGCCATCCCGCCGGGCCCCTGTTTTTTCTTATTTATTTATTTTTGTACTGGGGATTGAACTTAGGACCTTAATCTTGCCGGGCAGGCACTTATGCCACTGAGTTATCTCTCTGGCCTCTTCTTTGCATTTTGCATACATTACTTATTATTTAATAATAATAATAATAATAATAATAATAATAATAATAATAATAATAAAATTTTTTAAAAATTTATTATTTATTATTTTTATTCTTGTTTCAGAACCTTTGTTTATTCACTCATTTTCATGGCCGGCTCAGCCCGCCCCGAGGGCAGGGCTGGCGCAGCATGTGGTGCCAGGGATCAAACCGTGGTCCCTGAAGCTGCCCAAGCTTCCCCAAGCAGGCGCTTTAGACCACTGAGCCATCCCGCCGGGCCCCATAAAAATTAAAAAAAACTTGCACAAATAAAACCCCTAAGGCCATTCTCCACAGGCATCCTAAAAAGTTGGCATATACCAACTTGGAAGACGGGGTTCAAAATGGTGGTTACAAAACTCAATTATTTTGCTGCATATTTAGGATAGATCTGTGTCTATTTACTTTCCATTCCAAGATTTCCACTTCACTTCAAGTATGATCTGATACTTCTTCTAAGGCAATCAATCAAAATCTAAAGGAACAGAAAATGCCACTACTGTGATTATCTCATGTAACGGTTCAATATTTTTTTTTCGGTTCAATATTTAAAGCCTTTTTTTTTTTTTTTTTTTTTTTTGTGGGATTGGGGTTCAAACTCATGACCTTGCACTTGCCAGGCAGGCACTTGTGCCACAGAGCTATCTCCCCAGCCCCACGGTTCAGTATTTAACTTTAAATATCCTTCACTTAGTTTACTCTGACTTTAAGCCAACAAAAAAGAAGACAATGTACTCAATGATCACTGCAGCTCACTGTAGGGACAGAAACCTGGCAAATACGTATAGCTACAGAAAAGAGAGCAACTGGCCACACTGAATTCCTGCCTGTCTTCATTGCAGTTGGGAGAAACATCCACAAAATGTGCCCCTCTCTTCACTTACTTTTGTAATAGTTTTTAAGATGGCAAGACGATCCGCTGGGGGTGGCAGACCCACAAAGAGTGTTTTGTCCAGCCGACCTGGGCGCAGAATTGCAGGGTCAATGATATCTGAAGAGGAAAGAAAAAGGTATTAAATAAGTGAAATGAGAGCCAGCATGGTGGTGCAGTGCTGTAAACCCAGCACTTGCAAGACTGAGGTGGGAGAATAAGTTCAAGAGCAGCCTGGACTACAGAGACCTTGTACCAAATTAAAAAAAAAAAAAAAAAAAAGTCTTCATTAAAAAAAAAGTGTAACTTGGACATGATTTAAATTAAAAATTTTTGCTCATCAATAGTGTTCTGGCACCATCCAGTGAAACATTAATCTTGTTCCTTCACTCAACTGCCTTTGTTCCTTTGTCAAAGAGCCGTGCACCACGTGTGCTGGTCTGTGTCGGGCCTCCACAGTACTTCACCAACGTACTTCTCTGGGCCAAGATTGTCCTGGAAACAGCAGCTGTACACAATTCATTCTGAAAGCTCATTAAGCCCTGTTCTCCATAGATGTTCTCAGTTACTGTGCTGGCTATCCCAATTCTTTTTGTTTTTTTCATATTAACTTTAGAAAATCAACATCCACAAGATAACCTCTGAAATTCTGATCAGGACTGATTTGAATCTATAGATTAGTTGGGAAAATCTTGATAAGTGACAATACTGAGCCCTCATATTCACAAACATGTACTGTCATTATTAAGCTAGAACTTCATTTCTTTAACCAATTTTAGTTTTCCTCTATACATGATACATACTTTGTTTAGGCATGGCAAAGAGTTCCTAGACATGACATTAAGAAAACAAACTGGATCTCTCATGAGGATGCAGAGCCAAGTTATACACTGATAAAAATATTTTAAGTGGCATAGGATCTACATCTCTAATAAAGAACTCAAAACTCAAACAGTAAAAAAAGAATATGCAGTCCACTGTTAGAAAATGAGCAAAGAATATAAAGAAGTGAAAAATTCAAGGATGACAAACACATGAAAAGAAATTAAATCTCATTTAATGACTACAAAAAAATTAAAACTATGAAACAACACTAAACATTCCCTTACCATGGCTTAAAAAGAAAAAAACAAGACAAAACAAACAACCAGGAGGGGGGAGATGGCTCAGTGGTCCATGTGTCTGCCTAGCAAGGACCCGAGTTTGATCCCTGGTAACCTGATGAGGTGTGGTGGCACATGCTTGTAATCCTAGCACCCACAAGGTTGAGACAGCAGGATTGCTATCAATTTGAAATCATCCTGGGGTCTACAAAGGGAGCACAGGACCAGCCCAAACTGTACAGCAAAACCTTGTGTAAAACAAAAACAAAACCAAAAACTTCTTGTGCTAAAACAGCACATCATCCAGGCTGATGAGATAGTGCATACCTATAAACCCAGTGCTGGGAAGGCTGAGACAGGATGATCACTGTGTAGTGAGAACCTGTACCAAAGAAAGACAAAAAAAGAAGCTGGACACACAGACACAATACAGACAGACAGACAGACAGACAGACAGACAGAAAGACAGACACACACACACACACACACACACATACAATGCAAAGGTCTACTTCCTAGTTTTGACATTGTACCAGTCAGGTGAAATGTATCAGCCGAGGCAAATTGGCATGTGAGACTTTTAAGTACTACTTTTGTAGTTTTCTATGAATTTATTAATGTCTTAAAATAAGAAATTAAAGTTACATA
The DNA here is from genome assembly GCA_004027025.1 of Myocastor coypus. NCBI lineage: Eukaryota > Metazoa > Chordata > Mammalia > Rodentia > Myocastoridae > Myocastor > Myocastor coypus. Next base: position 3,681 of record PVJA010050892.1, on the reverse strand, counting down.
TTACAAAAGAAAAAGAACAAAACCAGACCCATCATCCCACTGCTTAAAACCTCAGATGGTTTTCTTGTGTTGGAATAAAACACACACATCAACCATGGTGTGAAGAGGCCTCATTCCCCACCACTGCCCCAACACACTGCAATTCACAAGTACTGGCCTTTTGCCCTCTCTGCAAGAGGCAAACTGGGCCATCCCAGGATTTTTACCCTTCCCATCTGCTCCCTACCTGGAATGCTCTCCTCTCAGCCTTTTGGTTCTCATGTTTATGGTCACATGTAACTTTCTTTCTTAAGGCCTCCAGGGAATACAGCGTCTAACATAGCAGCCTGTTGCTATGCAGTAGTCATTTTCTTCTTGCTACAGTCTATTTTACTTCATATTTGTCTATTAACACTTGCCATAATGGCCTGTTCAACGGTAGCAAAGCAGAATATATGCAGAAAAATAATTTTCTGAATGGAGCTCTGAATTTCCAAGATCACCAGTTATCAGGCATACAGCTAAAGCTCGGGATGTATTTGAGAAAAGAAAGAGAATATTGTATAGAATGGAGCCACAGCACAAACTGCATGGTAAATTTACAACTTGCACAATAAAAGAGAGCACATCTGGATAAAAAAAAAAAAAAAAAAAAAAAAAAAAAAAAAAAAAAAAAAAAAAAAAAAAAAAAAAAAAAAAAAAAAAAAAAAAAAAAAAAAAAAAAAAAAAAAAAAAAAAAAAAAAAAAAGGTACAAAAGATTAAAAAATTATCACTTTGAAATGTAAAAATGCAGGGCCCCGGCGGGATGGCTCGGTGGTCTAAAGCGCCTGCTTGGAAGCTTGGGCAGCTTCAGGGACTGCAGTTCGATCCCCGGCACCACATGCTGCGCCATCCCTGCCCTCAGGGCAGGCTGAGCCAGCCATAAAAATGAATGAACAAACAAACAAAGGTTCTGAAACAATAAATAAACAAACAAACAAATAAATAAATAAAAATTAAAAAAAAAAAAAGAAATGTAAAAATGCAAGCTAGGTGTGGTGGTGCATGCCTGTAATCCCAGCACTTGGGAGGCTGAGGCAGGAGGATCAGTGTGAGTTTGAGACCAGCCTGGGCTACAAAAGTGAGCTAAAGCCAGTCTGAACTGCATAATGAGACCCTGTCTCAAAAGACAAAAAAAAAAGCAGTTCAACCCAGCAATCATGCCCTATGTGTGAGTGAGATGATCTGGGGCTGGTGGTAAATGCATTTGACCCAGCAAACAGGCTGGGCATGTGAGTGGAACTTCAAGCATCAGACAGGCTCAGTGTGGAAAACTGGCAGAACTCCCTGCACAGAGGCTAGAGACAAGACCCAGCCAGTTGACCCAGTAGCAGAACATCTTGCAAAAGTGGCACAGCAGGTTCACCTCCAAGGGCTGTAGCAGGAAGAAGTGGAGCACAGCAGCCAGACCCAAGCCACACCCACCTGGACAAGTCTGAACTTGGTAGATCCAGATCTGGTGCTAAGGTAAAAACTCTACCAAAGCTCTACACCAAAGATAAGAAGGCAGGGCTATACACAATGACAAAGAGAAGGAGTGAAATGCGCTCTCAGTCCGTGAGCCTCAGAACAAATAAAGGAAACAACAGCATAGAAGAAATTGAAAATCAAACACCTGAAATCTCTGAAATAACAGCATTTGAAGTAAAGAAACAACTACAGAAAGGTATAGAGAAAATCAGATCAGAAATAATTTCTTTTTCTTTTTTTTTTTTTTTAATTTTACTTATTTATTTTTTTCTTGTTTCAGAACCTTTGTTTATTCACTCATTTTTATGGCCAGCTCAGCCTGCCCCGAGGGCAGGGCTGGCCCAGCATGTGGTGCCAGGGATTGAACCTCAGTCCCTGAAGCCACCCAAGCTTTCCCAAGCAGGCACTTTAGACCACTGAGCCATCCCGCCGGGCCCCAGAAATAATTTCTAAAGTTAAAAAAGAAATAACTATAATGAAACAAACACTAAGTGCTTCTAAAGAAGACACTGATAGAAAAGTAGATAGAAAAAAATGATGGAATCCTTGAATGCGCAATATAGGAGAATAACTGAATGCCTGAAGCAGATTCAAAGTGCTAACGAGAAACCGTGTAAGACCTCAATCATCAGCCGGGCGTGGTGGCACACACCTGTAATCCCAGCACTTCGGAGACTGAGGTAGGAGGGTCAGTGTGAGTTTGAGACCAGCCTGAGGCACAAAAGTGAGCTCAAGGCCAGCCTGAACTGCACAGCGAGACCCTGTCTCAAAGACACACACACACACACCTCAATCACAAGCTGGCAAAACTGTTTGAAAATAAGACTTTCAGACCTTAAAGATACCATTGCCACTAGTGAAAAAGGTAAGAAAGAGCTTAATGCAGGAAAAAATAATTAAACATCTGCAAGATGATGCAAAGATGAACAATGTTAAGACTAATAGGAATCAATGGGAAAGGAGGAGTCAATACAAATGATACAAAAAGAATATGGGCAGAGGTAATATCAGAAAACTTTCCAAATATGGGTAAACAAATTGACATTCAGGTAACAAAAGCATACAGAACTCCCATAACATCAACTCAATTAAAGTCATACCCAGACATATAATAATCAGGATCCTAGAAATTCAGCACAGGCACAGTACACTAAAAGCTGTTAGAAGCTGGGCGTGGTGGCACATGCCTGTAATCCTAGCACTCGGGAGGCTGAGGTAGGAGGATCAGTGCGAGTTCGAGACCAGCCTGGGCTACCAAAGTAAGCTCAAGACCAGCCTGAACTGCATAGCGAGACCCTGTCTCAAAAAGACAAAAAAAAGTGCTGCTAGAGCCAAGAAACAGATCACATCTGAAGGAAAACCCACCAGAATAATGGCAGATTTCTATTCAAAAAACATCAAGTCAAGAAGAGCATGGAGCAAAGTACTATAAGCCTTGCAAGAAAACAAATTCCAACCCAGACTTCTACACCCTGAAAAACTCTCTTTCAAGTTCAATGGAGAAGTGAAATACTTCCAGAACAAAGAACAACTAAAGAATTTCATGATGACAAAGCCAACCCTGGGGCCCGGCAGGATGGCTCAGTGGTCTAAAGCGCCTGCTTAGGAGGGCTTAGGCGGCTGCAGGGACCGCGGTTCGATTCCCGGCACCACATGCTGCGCCAGTCCTGCCCTCGGGGCAGGCTGAGCCGGCCATAAAAATAAATAAAACAAACAAAAGTTCTGAAACAAGAAAAAAACAACAAAAAAAGCCAACCCTGCAGTTTGCTAAAAGATATTCTAGAGAGGGATCAAAATGACAACTCCAGGAAGGAGAATCGAAAGAACCCACCAAATAGGGCAAACAATTAAACACACGAGAAAAAGAGGTATAATATAATGGCCATCTTTCAACTACTCTTTTGTATACAGCAGCAAAATATTTCCAATAGCATATTCTACAAATGGACTTCTCCTGCACCTTATGGGTTATGATTCTGTCTAGGTTTACAGGGTGGATATCAAGCAAATAGCAGTAGCTCAGTCCCACAAGTGACACCTGGCCACCAGTAAGTGTCATGGACACTGTCCATGTACATGACATACTAGAACTTTGTGCAATATCCTATGCCCAAACTGTTAGAAGTTCTGGTCATATATTTGCCATTCCAGTATTTATGTCATTTTTTTTTTTTTTTTTTTTTTTTTTTTTT
>PVJA010050891.1:0-13070 GCA_004027025.1 Myocastor coypus | reverse complement strand
GAGGAGGAGGAGGAGGAGGAAGTTCCTTACAGAGCACTGCCAGTGACCTCCTCACAGGGCCCCTAGGCAGAGGGCCGCTCCCCACACCTGCTCTGAGTGGAGAAACGGGACGAAGAGGCCTTGTGGACTCGAGGAGTGCAGTGCGCTGGCCCTGTCCTGATTATGTCCTGATCACGATTTTCCTTGGCTGGTACTGTCTGGTGCAGAGAAGCAAGCAGAAAGTCCTGTTCCTTTCTCAAATTGTCTCTTCTTTTCTGAATTTCATTATTTGAAAGTAAACTTAAAGAAAGAAAAAAACCCAACTCCTCCTTTTGGGAGGCTGAGGCAGCAGGACTGCAAGTTGGAGGCCAGCCCAGACAAATGAGTGACTTACTGAGGTTTAGTCGCCTTTTACTTGAGATGTAACTCAGTGCAAAGACCCTGGGTTTGGCCTTCAGTGCTGATAAAATTAGAAGAGAAGAGAAGAGAAGAGAAGAGAAGAGAAGAGAAGAGACTAGACTAGAGTAGACTAGAATAGAACAGAACAGAACAGAACAGAATAGGAATACAGTAGCATAGAATAAATAGGATAGACCAAGCAAGAAAACACTCATATCAGAAATACAGAAGGGGGCAGACAGAGAAGGTTTTTGTAGGCTATATTCCCTAGTTCTTTGACCACCTACTACAATTTTAGTTGCATAAAAATAAATACAACATGCCGGGCGTGGTGGCGTACGCCTGTAATCCCAGCACTTGGGAGGCTGAGGCAGGAGGATCGGTGCGAGTTCAAGACCAGCCTGGGCTACAAAAGTGAGCTCAAGGCCAGCCTGAGCTGCATAGCGAGACCCTGTCTCAAAAAGACAAAAAAAAAAAAAAATAAATAAATAAAATAAAATAAAATAAATAAATAAATAAATAAATAAATACAACATGATGTATATCACCTTACCCATTTTTAAGTGTAGATTTCCGTGGCACTGTGTGTGTATTTACGTTGTTGGGCAGCTATAGCTGCCACCCATCTCCAGAACCTTCTCATCTTACAAAACTGAAATTCTATCCCTTTTCAGTGCTAATCTTCCCTTCTTCCTGCCGCCACCCATGATAACCCAGCCTACTTTCTGTTGCTACAGCTTTGACTCCTGTAGGTAATTTTTGTCATTGGAACCATCTGATATTTGTCCTTTTGTGACTGGCTCATTTCCCTTAGCATGATGTCTTTGGGGTTCATCCATGGTATAGCATGTGGAAGAATTTCCTTTCAAGACCAATATTCCATTGCACTTCTGGGTCCCATGCTGGTTATCCGTTTGTCTGCCAGCAGACACTTGAGTTGCTTCTGCCTTTGAGGTGCTGTGCTATGCGCTTGAGCTTGCAAATTCCTATAGACTGCAGCTGTGCTTTTACTTTCCCCGGAAGACATAAGACCTGATAAGGTTTGTGCACGGGCTTATTATCCTTCTAAAGTATATAAAATTAGAATTTTTTTTCTTAGATTAGGCATCATATAAAGTGATACCACTTCTGGTACATGGTGCATTAGTCTTTTGAATGAATGACTTCACATATTGTTTTCACAGCTTCAGTGGTTGTGAGAATTGAACTCTGAGAGAAGGAATCATGAGAGAGGGATGGTGTGGCTACCAGGATCCAGGTTGGGGCCATTACAGACTGACCTCAAGAAAGGAAGTGGGGAGGGAGGGCTATATTTTAGCTGTGTGCAAATCATACTCAGGTATGTGAGTGTATGAAAATTAGCAAAACCCAGACTTGCAGCTGCATTTTCTTGAGAACCTCAGGGCCTGGGCTGGACAGCACCAGTAACTCAGGAATAACTCAGTTTGGCTTTAGCTTTCCAGTCTCCTTGCATGGCAATGTATCTCAGATGACTCATGGCAAAGGTGTCGTGGGGGATATTGCACTTCACATGACTGCCTGCCTTGCTGGCCCGGCCAGCGTGTCGCAGATTCATGTTCTACACCAACAGAGAGGACAGGTATTCCATGGCCACAGATGCTCACAGCCTCCCTAGGTCCTGGAAACGGTTAACAGGATCTGTGCCAACTTGGCCCTGGGGCAGGTATCCCTCCTGTCTGCGTCTCAGTGCAACATCTCACATTGCTTTTACCTACACGTTTGCTCTTCTTTTTCTTTCTTTTCTTTCAGCTGTCTTTCGCTCATTCAGCATGAAGCAGTGATGCTACTAAGCTTGCTTTGCAATGTTACCTTTATCATCACTCTGTACCAACTGTGGTGATGCAACTCTGTTCAGAATTTGGAAACCGATTCCGTTTGGCAAGCATTTGAACCCACTGCCCCATCCAAGTCATCTGGGATGGCGGGGGTGGGCACAGGGGTATGCAAGGAGGGGGTGGCGGTAGGACTCTGATGGCTTGTAGGATTTCTCTCTGTATACTCTTCAGTGGGCAGCCAATCAAATAAGCCTGGAGCTCTGGTTGAATGTAAATTGGATGAAAGAACAAATTGGTCAAAATGAAGAGAGAAACACTTCCACACAGCCCACAACCCTGGCACTGTTTAGCTTGCACTCCTTCTTGTGGCCCTGCAGACATGACTCATTCGCTGGGGAGACTGTAAACCTTCACAGAAATAGAGCATTGTGGTTATTGTTGTTCTTTTATGGATAGTCCTTGGTCATATTGATTAATTAGCCAGTTAATTAACTCATCAACCTCCAAGAGTTTATTGGATGCTGACTAAGTGCCAAGCACTCTGCTGGCCCCATCCCCCTGGTGCACAGAGGCTATTAGAGCCTCAAGCACACTAACTTTGCTAACGAAGGTGATAGTTCCTACAAGTGGACAGAATTTACCGGGATCCCTGGAGCTAGCTAGGAGCCTTCACATAGCATCTCATCTAACCCCACCCACCAATCTCTGGTGTTAGCTGATATATTTTCCCAATTGTAGGCTTAAGTCCAAAGCCCAGAAAGTGGGGAGTTTGTCCAAGTCGTCACACAACTAGAATGTAGAATGAGTGGGAGTGATGTCATTTGCTAGTCTTACGCTCTTTGTGCTACTTTAGGTTGTCTCAAACTGACCCACAAATTCTTCCCAGCCTAGATTTCTCAATAGCGATGAGTAGAGGCAGGCAGGCAGGGAACACCTGCAGCAACACACGCTCCGCACTGATCTCCAACTCCCTGAGAGGTGTACAAGCTACACAGGTCTGTTTTCAAGTGAATTCAAAACATGGTGTCATGTTAGTGAAATGTTGAATTCTGCTTTATTCATTGAATTAAGTGAAATCAATTCCATTTAAATTTAATGGCTGGAAGGAAAATGAAACATGAAAATATGTCCAAAAACTTGAGTGACATTCTGTTACAAAAAAAAAAATAGTTCAGGTATAGTAGTGCACACCTGTAATCCCAGATTACATGGGAGAGTGAGACAAGAGGATTATGAGTTTGAGGCCAGCCTGGCCTTCATGCTAAGACTTTGTCTCAACAAAATAACAGATTTGGAGCATGAATGATGTTATTTTTTTTTTAATTTTTAAAAATTTTTTAATTTTTTAAAATCTTTTTTCTTGTTTCAGAACTTTTGTTTGTTTATTTATTTTATTTTTATGGCTGGCTCAGCCTACCCTGAGGGCAGGGCTGGTGCAGCATGTGGTGCCGGGGATCGAACCGCGGTCCCTGCAGCCACCTAAGCTTTCCTAAGCAGGCGCTTTAGACCACTGAGCCATCCTGCCCGGCCCTTTTTTCTTTTTTTTTAATTAATCTGATTTAAACATTTTCAGGTTGAAATTTATTCTGGTCTTATTACTGAATTTATCTTTAATATCAACTCCTTGTTTCTTTTTTTTTAGGGTCTCACTACTGAGTTATAGTGATCCTCCTGTTTGTACCTCCCAAGGGCTGGGATTACAGACGCACACCACCACGCCCAGTATCTCGAGCTCAGTGCACTCTAGAGTGGGGCCGAGGCAGCATGAGGGGCCAGGAACCGAACCCTGGCCCCTGCACTTCCTCTAAGTAAGCGCTAAATCTGCTGAGCTATACCGCCGGCCCTAAGTCCTTGTTTCTTAAGGGACAGTCTGTTTTTAATTTTTTTTTTCTGTCTCTGAATCCTTCTCTCTTACTAGTTGTCATCAGTTTATTTAAAACTCTTTCATGTGCCCTCTCACATGGAAGATGTATAGGACTTAAAAGCAATTTGAGTACTTGAAAAGAAATCTGAGGGTAAATTAGAATATTTAAAATAGTTTTATTGCTCCAGTACTTTCAATTCAATTATTAAAACATACCTATAATATTGCTTATCCCAAAATAGTTATAAATGGATTGCTTTGCAATGTTATTATACTGATTGCAGTGGACTTGAAGAACAGAAGGCTACCCAGGTTCTGAAGCCCGTAATCAAAACCTACAAGAGCTGGGTGTGGTGGCGCATGCCTGGAATCCTCCTGCCCCTCCTCTCTCAGGTTCAGAGCTCTATCTTTCTCCTTCTGTTGCACCCCACTCCTCTTCGGCTTCCTGTCTAAGTCACTAGTCATTTCTTTCCTGGCTCCTCATCTGAGCCTAGTCTCTAACGCTGTCTTAGGGGTCTTTCCTATTTGTGAATTTCTAGATTGCTCCATCCAGTTTCTCACTTTTACTACCATCACTGCAATTTGAGTGTGTCCCCCAGAGTGTTGGGAATGAATCCTTAGGGTGCGTGCTGAGAGGCAGGATCATTAAGAGGTGAATATTCCTGAGGGCTCTGCCTTATGCAAGCATTACAGTTGTTGCCATGGAACTGGGTTTGTTATCAAAGCAAATTTGGTTCCCTCCTGCTACCTTGACTGTCTTGCCTTTTGCCATGGTGTGACATGGCAAGAAGCACCTCATCACCAGAGGTGGTCTCTTCCTCTTGGACTGCCCCAGCCTCCAGCACTGCAATGCATCTGTGCTTTATACACTGCACAGTCTCAGGTATTCTGTTACAGTAGCACAGAACACACTAAGACATCTATCAACATACATATCACTCCTGAAATATTTCTGGACCTGATTTTTTCCTGAGATAGACCCCAGAACTGCTTCCTTAACTTTCTCATTGTGATAGAGGTATAGATGATAGATTTCTCATTTCTCATTGTGATAGATGTTTCAAAGGTAAATGACCAAAATACAACCTCAGTTATCCTCCACTAGCCATTTTCAGCTCAGCGAGTGAAAGTATGAAAAACTTAATTGTCCACACCCCAAATCCTATAGCAACATGAACTTCTTGTTCTAGTATTGCCTCACCCCCTAACTCCAAATCTGGTTATTTACCAGTGAATACCAGCTCTGCCTTAAAGCTATGTCCTTGGCCATGTTGACCTCTTTCATCACCCAGACTGCCACCGCGGCCCCTCCCCGTCCCTCACACCTGAGCTCTGTGGGAACTGCTTCCTTGCCGGTTGCTCTCTTCCTTCCGTAAGCAGCATCTGGCTCGGCTCTCCACCCTCAGCTCCTGCTTACTCTATCCCTTGCTCTGCGACTTCGCCAACCCACACCTGTCTCGTGGCTTTGTCACTGATTGTGTTTCTGTGAGGCCTCCCCATAATCCACTCTAAATGGGACCCTCTGCCCCCTGCACCTCCTAATCATTTTTAAACTTACTTTTTAGGATCATCGCTAAGCATACATCTGGTTCACTGAGTTCTCTGCTTGTCTCTTGTCCTGCTTTAGGTTGCAAGCTCCATGGAAACAAGGCCTTATTACATGTCCCCAGTACCCTCCCAGTCTCTAGAATAATCCTTGTTCTTGGTCACTCCTGTAAATATTGGTACGTTTTTAAGTTTTAAGACCATCACACATGTCCTTTTTCCTTTATTGTGGTACTGAGAATCAAACCCAGGGCCTCACACATGCTAGGCGAGGGTTCTTCTCACTGAGCTACACCTTCTGCCGATCTATGCCAAACTTTTCCCCACATGTATTTTCATGCAGTAGTTTTGCACACTACCTTTCCCACTGACCATGAGAAGGTATTTCACGTATTATTTAATCATACTCATAAACATCCTTTGAGTGATTACATAATGCTGCATTCCCATGCCTTTTACTTTGGTTCACTTCGTAGTGATTTGACAGTTGGGTCATTTCTAATTTTTCACAGATATGAACAACATGCTTGTTCGGTCTTTGTGCATGTGTGTGAGTGTGTTGCCCTGTTGCGTCTGTGCCACTGGAAAAGAGGCCCAGAGACCCACAGTCCCTCAGCATCTCTTGTAGAGCTGCACACCTGGTCTGGCTAGAGTGTGAGAATAAGCCAGCGCCTGTGGTGCAATTAGCATTTGAATTAGTGACAGGAGGATAAACAGGTGATTATCCCGTTTAACAGCTGTTGAATGGTGTTAAATAGACTCCGTCTGACAGCTCAAGCTTCAGATACAGGGTTTATTAACAAATGACACCAAAAGAGCGAGAGAACTGGTTTTGCAAATACAAGTGAAAACAAAATTTCAAGGCTGAAGTCCTTTCAGAGCGCTTTAGACCAGACCAAACTAGACTCGTTCCAACTTCTAAATCAAGTCACTTGTTTAAAAAGTGTGTAGCACAAGTAATTGCACTGCGTACTTCCTGCTTTTTGTCTGAGCGGCTCAGCTCCATTACAGCTTTTTTCACGGTGCTCCTTTGGTTTGAAAGGAGCACACGCAACATGGAGTGAGGGGCTGCATTGTGCCTATTGGGGAAACTGAGTCACAGCACTGCAGCAGACTCAGTCAGGAGCCAGACTTTAGCATTAGCTTCTAAAATCAGCCATCTCTGTCTTTGTCTATCTCTGTCTCTGTCTTTCTCTGGGTGAAAAACCGAGCTGACATTTTTACACAATCAGGTGAGAACATTTTTATTGTACATGATGCTATCTTGACAGTTTTCCTTTAATGACCTGTTTTGGATTAGAGATGTGGGAACCTTTGCAGTTTGAGCTGGCAAGTACCTGACAGAGTGCACCACGGCCGCTGTTTCTTTTCTTTCCGTGGCAGTTTGGGCTTCTCAGTCCTTCCTGAGCAGGGCCATGCCAAGCACCAGTGCTTCAACACAGAACTACACCCCAGTGCACTTCCTGAATGCTTTGTCTCAAGTATTGAGTTTATAGACTTACGGTCGAGATGGATCTAAAGCCGTTGTAGTTTATTGCAGTCTGACAAGTGGTCTAAGTTTTCTAGAAGTTCTATAAAGCACAGTAAAACTTTGACTCAACTTTCTTGAAGCAGCAGCCAAGCATTCTTAGTAAAAATCGTTGCCAGGAAGAGTGGGACTTTGATATATGCAAATGTCATTTTCTCCTGGCTTATGAGCATATTTGGACATCAGGCACACAAAGAGCCTAAAGAATGCAGAGGTACTGACCCCACTGTGGGCCTTGCTGAGCATTTTCAGTCTAATGCTCAGAAACAAATGCTATTCACGCACACACATGTGTGTACACGCGCACACACACAAACTTTGTCCTATCAAAAAATAAAAATCATTATCCTTTAAAAAGTGAATTTTGGGGCCGGGAAGATAGCTCTGTGGCACAAGTGCCTGCCTGGCAAGGGCAAGGTCATGAGTTCGAACCCCGGTCCCACCCAAAAAAAAAAAAAAAAAAAAAGTAAATTTTGTTTGGATCTGAGGAAAGGTCAGTGCCTTTACCTGTGTGTGGCTAGGTTGAACTGCTTCTAGTTTAGGGTCAGCTCCTTTCAGTTTGTTCCTGATCAGCAGGAGAGTGCAAGGGCTACGTCACCCTACGTGGTCATCTGATGGCTGACTTTGTTGTAAGAGAGTAGCATCTGTTCTTTTGTGGGGACACAATGGCAGTGAGGAGGAGGGTTAGGGCAGATTTGAAGTAAGTCAGACAGACTTAATGTATGTCCCAAACAGTGTGGAGGACGTATAAAAATGCACTTGTGTTAAAATTTACTCATCGTGTTAAGTTGATAAAGTTGGTCTAACTGTGTTTCTGTACCCGAGTAGTGAAACTTGGCTCTCACGACCTCCACACATTATAAACTGAAACCTAGCTTGATGCGAACCAACTGTAACCAAACTAAAAGTTGGCCGAGTCTCCTCCAATCATGGCAGCTGTAATTCCAGCCAAGCAGAGGCTGAAAGCTGCCAAGAAGTGGCCATGTAAGACCACTACTGACTAAAAGAGCCAATCATTTTGTTTCTGGATGTCACTTCCTTTTCCCTGGGTATAAATAGTGCCTGCACACGTGGTCGGGTGGGGGAGCATTTTGGAACCAACTTCCCTGAAGAGCACTGCCTGTTTCTAGAACCTTTCTTGTCCAAATAAACTTTGTCAGATTTAACTCACCCAAGAGTGTTACATAACAACCATTTCTTCTGAAATCAAATTCACTTGAACATCGATGTTTTTTATTTGTTTGTTACAGGATCTTGCTATGCAGTTCCGACTCACAGTGATCCTTCTGTCTCAGCCTTCCTGATGCTGGGATTACAGGAATAGGACACCGTGCCCCAGAGCCTGCACGGATAGTGGTACTGGACATTGAACTTAGGTCCCTGCACTGGCCAGACAGGTGTTTAGACCACTGTGCTAGCTCTCCAGCCTTTATTTTTTATTTGTTAAGCCAACTTAGCTAGGATGGTTGATGCTGTAAATTCCTGACAGGTTGTGCATTCTGGGTGTTTTCCCAGCATGCTCAGCAGGAGGAGAAGGGCTCTCTTAGGTTTGGTTAGATGCTGACATTAGTTTGCTGTCACTGACCACATAAGAAAGATGGGACAGTAATGTATGTAAGGGTCTCTCTTGTTCTCAATTAATGCTTATGTAAATGAAAGCAATGTTTTGCTCAAATGAACCCTGGGCATCATCTTTCTTAACCTTAGTAACAAAAGCTTCTGGGCCATTAAGACAGGCAAAGAGGCTGGAGGAGAAAAGACAATACCCTGGAAGGCCTTTCCACTCTCCTATCAGCTGCTCTGGAATGGGGCTGTCCCCAAGGACAAAATGTCACCTCAGGAGTGAAGTGTCATGCCCCAGTGATGGCTACACTCATAGGAAGTTTTTTTCTGTGTTGCTTCCCTGAGTAGCTGGACTTTTGCTTTCTGCTGTACTTTATCAGCGCTGGAGTGTTAACTCCCCAGGACTTCCTCAATTCTGTAAACTGACCCCTGGTGGTTGCTATAGCAACTGCAAAGCTAGAATAACGAGCCCATGTAAACAAGCCCAACTCCCAGTGCTGGGGCAAAGTAGGCCGTCAGGAAAGGCAAAGAGTAGGATGTGCCAGAGAAGGGGCGCTTGGAAAGAGATGGAGACATCTCAGGCATTCGCTCTCCCCCTGCTCTCTCTCTGCTTTTCACTCCCATCTTGCCCTCTCTCCCCTCCCCTCCTCTTCCCTCTTCTGTCGCCTCTAGAATTCCCACTAGCAGAGAGGAGGAGACAGGGTGTAGGACAGCAGTTTGCAGGGACTGGCTTTTCATCTTGAGGACCCAGGCACCCGACAACTGGCAATGAAATCTAAGCATTTACCCTGAGCCTTAGCCTAGAACTCTGCCAATCTGACCCTGAAAAACCGACAACCCGGGGCCAGGGATATAGCTCAGGGGCATAAGCGCCTGCCTGGCAAGTACAGGGTCCTGAGTTCAATCTCTGGTATAAAAAAACAAAATGCAAGAAAGCCAACAACATGTATCTTCGCCACACCTGCTCTGGGGTAGACATGCCATAGATGCCAGAGGAATGGGTTGTGGGGACTCCTCTGCTTCTTGGTTTAGTAATCCAGGTGGAGCTGGAGGCAGAGCTTGAGGATTTCTGAGGCCTGCATGGCTTACATTAGGACTGCTTCCTTTTTTGGAAGGAAGACTGAATGGAGAAAGGCCATCCCCAAGCACACAATCCCTAAGAACTTTGTAATTATGGAGACGTGCATACACACACTTCTTCTCTCTAGGAGCTTGGCTGCTCCTGCAGGAAGCCTTCGTGTGCTTGGGTTAACCCTCTCCAACCCTTGTTCAAGTTGCTTTCAGAAAAACGTCTTTGCACATGAAGTGCAAAGCGTGCGGTGCCCCTCTGTGCCTCTTCTCTGAGTCTCCTGAAAGAGTGCAAGCAGATTGGGGGCGGGGACCGAGTCCTGGATTGTGTCTGCCTTCAAGCTGGCTATTCCAGGCCCTTTTATTTCCATGCAAACCAATGTTTGCTCAGCTACTCTGATACAAAGTCTAGTATAATAAATGATCTTTACAGTTGGGCTGCTGTATCTTGGAGTTCTGCATTTGCCAGTTCAACTCACCGTGGGTCAGAAGTATTTTTTTAAAATTCCATCTTTGCTAAACATGTGCATTTTTCCTCGTTGTGTGCCCTAAATGACAGAGCGCGGCAGTTATTTGCATAGTGCTTATACTGTCCTGATTAGCTGTTTTAAGTGATCTAGAGATGATGTAAGATATACAGGAGGATATATGCTATTTGCAAATACTATGTCCTTTCACACAAAGGACCTCAGCATCTCCCAGTTTGGGTTGTTTGTGAGGTCCTGAATCAATGTTCTGCAGATACGGAGAGGCGACTACACCTGGGCAATGAATCTTTTGTGCTTTTCCTTGTGAAGTGTTCACAGATCACTTCATTAGATCTTTACAGTCATAGGTAGAAAATTCTACCTGCTAGCCAATTCTTCAGATGAAGAAGTGAACATAGGGGACATGAGATGACTCCATTACAATGCGATCATGGGTTGAACAAGACTTAGCAAGATGCGCGTTGCCCTGGTTTCTAGGTGTCATAACCGTGTCCCCGTCTATGTGACGCTGAAGAGCAAGGAACACTTCTGGCTTCTCCGTAGCCAACACATCTTCTATTTTATGGAGCATTTTTGAAATACGTTAAATATCCTGTGCTTAGTATTATTCCTTATGCCCTCTTTTCATAATGGACCAACAGGCTCTGTTTTTAACACTTTCTTCCTCCTCCTTATACCATCTTCCTAGCGTTCTCTGGCATGAAAACAGTGCCGTCGTGTTCTTTCCAAGCCCTATGAACTATTGCCCATGGCGGAGATGGACTAAGTTTCCTCCTCTCAATCAAAATGAAGAAATGAGATGTCCAACCATAGTTCTTGCTTTTTTCCAGAAAGGCTCTCCTCTTCTTCCTTCTCCTGCCCTCCTCCCTGCTTTTGTTTTGAAAGTAAGGCATCAGGGATGGGGATGTGACTCGGCGACACGGTGCTTTCTGAGGTGTCCAGGGAAGGCCATGACTGGAGTGCTAGCACCACATACAAAATAAAATTTAAATTAAAATGAAATGAAATGAAAACTCAGTCACAGGTCATGTACCTTGCAGGCTTTGCGTGAGCTTAAACCTTGGGCCTTTTCTGGTGAGCAGCGGAGATGCTATGAGGTCTGCAGTGAGATGAAAGGAAGGCAGTCTTGGACTACTGATGCCCTTGCTTGAGGGAAAACAGGGAAATTTGTGAACGGCAGCCAGCCCTTGGGGCCCCTGCCTTGGTACAGTTACTCACTGGCTAAAAGAGCATTCTTCTGTGGCCAGAGGTGTGGGTCTGTCCCACCGTCAGCTATTCTCTGACAGCTGGGTGTCCTATGAGTCACTTCCGACACCCTTGATCTGGAGATAGTGTCCCATGGTGCAGGTGAGGGCTCAGCTTCGCACAGCTGCCCCCGCTCCAGGTACCACTGAGCATTTCCAGTTTGCTCACAACCTCTCTACAACTGGGTCATGAATCGAAGGCATCCACAATCCGCTGCTTGCATTGGACCATATTTTATTTTATTTATTATTATTATTACTATTATTATTATTATTATTATTATTATTATTATGTCTTTTTGAGACAGGGTTTTGCTATGCAGTTCAGGCTGGCCTTGAGCTCACTTTTGTAGCCCAGGCTGGTCTCGAACTCGCACTGATCCTCTTGCCTCAGCCTCCCGAGTACTGGGATTACAAGAGTGCACCACCACTCCTGGCCATGGACCATATTTTAAATGGCTTACAGGAGCTGCATCTCCCCACAGCCCTGCTGCTCCTCTGCCTGTCTCAGCAGGCTACAGCATTGTGCCTGTGGTCCACACTCTGGACAGTGCAGCAGTTTCTTTTTTCTCTCTTTTTAATGAGAGAAATGCCCCCCAAGGGAGTGCACTGTTCCTGAAGGTGCTGCAATACCAGGCTGATGTGCGTTGCAGACGGAAGCAAGCAACTACTCCATCTTCCTGCTCCAAAAATCCATTTAACACATTGTCCTCAGGTAGAAGATGTGTCAGGTATTAAAATGATAGGAGCAGATACTTGAGCTTAACCCAAAGGCCAAGAAGCGATTTGACCCAGCACACAGGCCCTGTGTGTGAGTGGGACCACCCGTGGCCTGCCACATCGCCATTTGAGCCAGAGTGCAGGTTGGACATGTGAGTGAAACATGCCCAATGTGGAACCCTTTAGCAGAATGCCCTGCAGAGAGGCCAGAGGCAAGACCAACCCAGCTGATCCAGGAGCAGAATGTCTTACCCGAGTGGCACAGCAGGTTCACCTCAAAGGTCTGCAGAAGGAAGAAGTGGAACTCAGCAGCCAGGCCCAAGCCACACCCACCTGGACGAGTTTGAACTCGGTAGATCCGGACTTGGTGCTAAGGTAAGAACTGTACCAAAGCTCTACACCAAAGGTGAGAAGAAGTACTACACAAAATGACGAAAAGAAGGAGCAAAATGCACTCTCGGGCCTCGAGTCCACCCGGAACAAATACAGGAGACAATAACAGAAATAATTGCTGAAGTGAAAAGAGAAATGATAACTATAATGCAAGAAGTTCTCAGTGCTTGTAAAGAAGACACTGAAAAAAGACAGAGGAGAATAGAAAAATGAGCGAATCCTTGAATGAGCACTATAGGAAAGTAATAGAATGCATGAAGCAGATTCAAAGTGCTATACAGGAAATTAAAACCTCAATCACAAGCTGGCAAAACCATTTCAATGAAAGTGAAAATAGACTTTCAGACCTTAAGGACACCATTGCAGCTGGTGAAAAGATAAGAAACATTCTCTTAAAAATAACTAGGAGGGGCCCGGCAGGATGGCTCAGTTGTCTAAAGTGCCTGCTTAGGAAAGCTTGGGTGGCTACAGGGACCGTGGTTC
>PVJA010050890.1:0-13085 GCA_004027025.1 Myocastor coypus | reverse complement strand
GGTACTTGGGTCTCTGTGGCCTTCTTCTCAAGGCAAAGCCTCTCTCCTTTGCAATTCTGGGGCTGCAAAGCACAGACAGCTGCCACCTCTTGTGATGCCCTCAGGCCATCTTTTCGATTCGCTGGTTCCTTCCCAGCAATGGAGATCCTCTCAGCTCCATCTTTGCAGTCCACAGCTCTCCTGGTGTTTCCTTTCTGGCTAAACTCACATTTTAAATCATCCTGCTTGGCTCTTTTCTCTTGATTTTCAACATAAATCTGGCTAAAAGCAACCAATAACAACCACGCCAACACCCCAATAGTTTGCTGCTTTGAAATGTCTCTTGAAAGATTAATCAGTCGGCCATGCTTAATCTCAGTCTTAGGCAAAGTCTCTGGGCAGGAGCAAAATTCCGAAAGACTTTCAGCCAATCCATAGCACAAATCATCTGGAGTCCAATGAGCAATGCTGTCCTTTTTTCCAGCAGAAACCTCCTCAGCCTGATCTTTACAGGCAGGCCTTCTGTCAGTCTTCTGGTCTAAGCTCTGACCAAAATCGCCCAAGCTGAACAGCAGAAGCCATTCTACTACTTTGTTTTTAGCCGACATCTCTGAACCTTTCCTATCTCTTCACATAAGCCATTTCCAAAAGCTTATAATCCACATTGTCAGATATAGTCACAGCAACGACCCCACTTCTCTGGTACCAAGTTCTGTATTAGTTACTTTTTGCTTGTTGCTGGGACAAATACCCGACACTCAAAATGAAGGAAGGAAAGGTTTATTTAGCTCACAGTTTGTAGAGGTTTCAGTCCATATTCAGCTAGCCCAAGGCTGAGTGGAGCATGGCAGAGAGCATCCAGTTCATGGAGGCAGAACAGCAGCAAAATGGCAGCAGATGTAGCCAGTCAATCAGGGCAGCAGAGCAGCAGCAACAGCTAGAGCTCCAGTCTGTCTCTCTGTCTTTCTTTATATTACATTCAGGCTCTCCGCCTTAGCTCCCGCCCTAGGCTACACCCATAATCCCAGAAGTACTTCCACCCATAATCCCATCAGTACTAAAACCTATAATCGCAGGGATCATGGATCAAGTCTCAAACTCTAGAAGTCCCGGCCCAGTGACTCCATGAGGCTTTGGGGGGACAACTAGACATAAACCATAACACCTGGTAAATATATAAGAGATTGAACTCAGCACCTTGTGCTTGCCGGACAGGTGCTTATAACCCTGGACTATCTTCCAATATCCCCGAGGGATATTTTAACTGTGATGATCCAAAAGGCATTACAAACTACATACATATTATGTTCTTAAAAGTTGTGTTTTCTTCCTATATTTTCTAGCTCAATCAGTAATAACAGCTACCCTGTTTGACCTACAAATCTAGGGGCCAACTTAGGACTTTTTCTTCCTTAACTGTATTACACAAGTAACCACAAAAGCTTATCAATTTTGCCTCACAAGTGTTTCTTGAATCCCTGGTTTAGGCCTTTATCCCTCCCAACCTCATCTAAGTACATACTATAGCTCTCTTAAACTGCCTTCCTGCCTCACTGCAATATCCCCCTCAAATGGATCTACCAGAAATTCAAACTGATCATATAACTAACTTGATAAATCCTCACAATGGCTCCGGAGTGCCTCAAGGATTAAGTCTTTTCATAAAATGACATATACAGGACAACAAGACTTGGCCTCTGTTCATCTCCACAGTCTCATCTTTGACATCACCAATTAACAATAAACCTTTATTATTCCCAGGACAGATGTACTTTCTTTTTTGTACCTCTGTGCCTTCACTAATGCTGTTATTTGGCCTAGAATCTGCAACAATTAGATCACTGACAGTGCTATGACAAAACCTTTGATGACCTCCCAGGAAAGATTAGGTATCTTCATCTGTGGTACTGTGATACTCTATATTTCTATTGCTATTGAAACTACTGTTTAAATATCATTCTCACTGGATAATGAGAGCAAGGAATGTGTCCTTTCGTTATACCTTTTCTATAACAGTGCCTAAGATACAGTGCCTGGCATACAGTACATACTCTGATATTCTCCATTAACTACTAGTGAGCATCAGAGACAGTCTATTTACAGAACCAAGGAATATATATATATATATATATATATATATATATATATGATAGTCATAGCTACAACACTTACTAAAGCACAGTAAGTTTCTATCTTGTACACATAATGTAAATCTATATAACATGTACCTTTAAAGCCAAAATGTTCCAGATGTGGGGTAGATAAAATACTTGACAAGGATAATGTAAAGTGCAATGGATTATTCTACTATAAGACATTTAAAGATCCTTCTTGTATGGAAATCACATATAAATATCATATATATTTTATATATCTAAAATTTTCTAATTCTATTTTTTTTGGGGGGACTGGGGTTCAAACTCACGACCTTATGCTTACCAGGCAGGCACTTGTACCACGGAGCTATCTCCCCAGTCCCTATATTTTCTTATTTAAAAAATGTCTTGAAGAGTGTAATGTACAAGGTGTTATTGAATACCTTTATGAGATTTCAAAACACTAACAAATTCTTACTTACTGGCATTTGCAGCTTCTCGAATTTCTTTCAGTATTTCAGCCTCCATGGCAGGATTATTGCAGATATCAACCCAAGATCCTTCCACTCCCTTCTGTTGTGCCAAAAGTGTCAACCTTTTCTGATTAGGAACCACAAAACTGATCACATAGGACTGGTCACTGAAACATTAGAAAATAAATTGCAAATTAATAGTCAGCCAAAATTTTCAATTTGATAGTATGCTACAGATAATTGCAAATACAAGTTATTCTTATTTTTAATGTTTTAGAATGAAGTAAGAAGACTCATATCCGTGATATAAAAACAGACACACATAAACCAATGGACTAGAAAACCCAAAATTAAACACGAATGATCAATAAGCGGTATGGGGTAATTTCTTCAACAAATGGGACTGCAAAAACTGGGTATTTATATGCACACATGAAAACTTAAATGTATACAAACAAACTCAGAGTGAATAAAACACCTAAACATTTATATGACACCAAAAGCACAGGCAAAAGAGTAATAATAATAATAATAATAATGATAATAGGACTAAATTTAAATTAAAAATGCTTGTACTGGGGCCCGGCAAGATGGCTCAGTGGTCTTAAGCGCCTGCTTAGGAAAGCTTAGGTGGCTGCAGGGACCGCAGTTCGATCCCTGGCACCACATGCTGCACCAGCCCTGCCCTCAGGGCAGGCTGAGCCGGCCATAAAAATAAATAAACAAACAAAAAGTTGTGAGACAAAAAAAAATAAATAAATAAAAATAAAAATTCGAAAAAAATGCCTGTACTTTAAAGAATACAAAAAGCTGAGTGAAAACTACAAAGTACTGTGATGAGAGGAAAGATTTCCAAGTCATATATCTGACAATAGAATAGATAAATATAGAATAGATAAAAAACTGTAACTCAAGAACAAATAACTCAAATAGCTCAATTTTATTTTTTATGTAAAATGTTAAATTTAATGAGGAAGACAAAAAAATAAATAAATAAATAAATAAATAAACAGCCGGGCGTGGTGGCTCACGCCTGTAATCCCAGCACTTGGGAGGCTGAGGCAGGAGGATTGGTGCGAGTTCGAGACCAGCCTGGGCTACAAAAGTGAGCGCAAGACCAGCCTCAACTGCATAGCGAGACCCTGTCTCAAAAAGACAAAAATAAATAAATAAATAAATAAATAAATTTAATGAGGAAATTTTCTGTTTTCACAGTGATGGTTGTTTTTGTTCAACAGGAAAATGCAGCAATCAGAGAAATTATGTGGCTCTTTTTTTTTTTTCAGGACCAGGGTTTGAACTCACTACCTTGCACTTGCCAGGCAGGCACTTATGCCACAGAGCTATCTCCCCAGTCCCAATCAGAAAAATTATGGATACATTTCTGACAGAAAGTTTAAGTATTCCTTCACTGCTTTTTTTTCTTTCCAGTTAACAATAGTTTCGGAAATTGATTTATTTTTTAAATCACTGCTTAATAGATACTTTTTAAAAGGCTAAATTATGATAAATCTGCCTTATAAGCATCATTATAGCAACTCTACAGCTTTTTTTTTCTTCTTTTGTCTTTTTGAGTTTGGGTCTCATTATGCAGTTTAGGCTGACCTTGTACTCACGTTGGAGCCCATGAGGGCCTTTTTTTTAAAAAAAATATTACTTTTAATAAGGAATAGTAATGAGATAGATTTAAAACACATTAGGAGAGCGACACTAATTAATAGAATGTATATTGTTGTCTTCATAGTAGTTACTCAGAGTACAAGATGCAGATATAATAAATTTTCTAAACACAATTTTAAAACCAGTAAAAGAAGCTAAGCCTGGTGGCACACTCTGAAATCCCAAGAATCTGGGAAGCTGAAAGCTGACAATTTTAAGTTTGACCCTACAGAGACTATGCCTTAAAGTAAAAAAAAAAAAAAAAGGGATAAGGATGTAGCTCAGTGTGAAGGCCCCAGGTTCAACCCTGAATACTGCCCCCCCCCAAAAAAAAATGTTTGAAAATTTGAAAAGACATTTCCTCTAGGGATGACATATGAATAGCTAGCAATCATTTGAAAAGATGTTCAAAAGCATAAATCATTACAGGAACATAAATGAAAACTCTGATGAGAGATCCTCTCGTACCCATTCGGATGTATAATACCTTCAAAATATGTAAGCAAATGTTGGTGAGGAGGTAGAGCAATGAGAACCCCTGGGCATTGTTTTTGGAAAGTAAACATGGTGCTGCCACTATGAAAAACAGTACGACAACTCTCCAACAAATTCAAAATATATATGTACTGGAAAATTACTCAGTCTTATAAGTAAAGAAATTCTTATGTATGCTTCAGCATGCATGAATCTGAAGGATATCATGTATACTAAGTGAAATAAGTCAATCAAAAAGAGACAAATGCTGCATGTTTCTTCTTATCCATGATATTTAGACTAGTTAAATTCATAGAAACACAAAGCAGAACGTTAACTGTGAGAGGCTGAGGGAAAGGGAAATGGAGAGCTGTTTAATAGGTATTGATTTTTAGTTCTGCATAGGTTTCCAACCCTAATTCAATTTCTAAGAGAAGTTGGATGGTACCTTTATGATTCTATATAATCAAATTTGTTTTTCTTGTACTGTAAGCATCTGAAATACTTATGAAAAATATTGAAAGTTACCTTTTGGCAAAAGCACAGATGTTGTCAATAAGAGGACAGTTCTTCAGTGCTGCTTCTACTTTCCCAAGAGACACATATTCTCCTGCTTGCAACTTCACCAGATCTTTTTTACGATCTGTAGTCAGGAAGAATATTAAGTGACCCACACTGTGTTTCATTAATTATCTACACAAAAATCTGACTTTCTTTGAATTTCACTGCATTTATCTCTACTTACAAACATGTTACTTCTAGAATCAAATTATATATAAGCCTTGTTTACACATACCACTTAAAAAGAAAATGTCCAGGTAAATTAGTATTAGTCCTATACCCAAATATAATGAAATTTTCCATATTTGCTATTATCTTTTTAAAAAGACAGTACTTTAAGAAAATAGTGAAACAAAAGCTGGCCATGATGGTAAACATCTATAATCCCAACAGTGTGGGAGGCTGAGGCAGAAAGATTTCAAGGTTTGAGCCTTACCTGGGCCACTTAATGAGACCCTATCTCAA
Source organism: Myocastor coypus (assembly GCA_004027025.1). Classification (NCBI taxonomy): domain Eukaryota; kingdom Metazoa; phylum Chordata; class Mammalia; order Rodentia; family Myocastoridae; genus Myocastor; species Myocastor coypus. The sequence goes on along the minus strand of PVJA010050890.1, from coordinate 7,378 downwards.
AATTAAAAATAAAATGTGTAAAGGTTCTGGAATCAATGCCCAGGTACATGACGGGTGGAAAGAAAAAAATGTAAGATTATGCTTACAGAGAATAACCTAGCTTCAATAATTATCAGCTTGACTAACAATCTACATATGTATCATGACTTGCTTATCATTACCTGGGAGCCCACTCCATAAGAAAAAAAAAACATTGAAATAAATGTAATTCAGAATTAAGGAGAAGGGACAGCAAAATGGCTCAGTGGTTTAAAGCACCTGCTTAAGCAAGCTTAGGCCATCACAGGAACCACAGTTTGGCCTCTGGCAACATATGCTATGCCAGCGCCACACCCAGGGCAGGCTGAGCCAGCCATAACAGAGAGAGAGAGAGAGAGAGAGAAAGAGAGAGAGAGAGAGGAGAGAGAGAGAGAGACAGAGGGACAGAGAGAAACAGAGAGAGATATAGACAGAGGGAGAGACAGACAGAGACAGACAGAGACAGAGATAGAGACAAAAAGAAGGTTAATTTTAAAAAGTCTTCTAAAAAATGAATCAATGACAAAAAACTGATTACTGTTTCTCAGTTGTACCATGATTCTTGAGAATTCCCAATGTAGATGAAACTTCTAGATAAAGAATGAATTTTCCCCGCAAACTTCTTAACTTTATTTGGGTCAGGTATTGTAAAAGCTGGCAGTATACCAAAATGAATCACTGGAGCTACTGTATAGGAACTCTATGGCTTAAAAAAAGGACCTGACTAGGTAGGAGGCTAGAGAGATAGCTCAGTAGAATAACTGCCTGTCTGACAAGCACAGGGTCCTGAGTTCAGTCCCTGGTACCACACATATAGAAAAAAGGACCTGACTAGAACTCTGTAGAATTAGTCAACTTACACTTTTGTCTGATTAAAGTAAACAGAATATTTCATGTGGAGTCACATTTGGAGTTCATGTTGGAATACAAAGGCCTACCTCAGTAAGCTAAAGGCAATGTCAAACCAATTGATATTCTTAGAATGGATTGGTGCTAAGCATTGATATCAGTATTTTCTAAGGCTTAGGGCTAGTTTAAATGACCAATGGAAAAAAAAAACAACATGCTATTCCTTGAATGGAAAGGAAAAGAGAAGGGAAGGGATAGAATAGAATGTCTTATAGTAAATAGTTATACAAAACATGTAGTTGACAAAAAGATTTTCCTAAACAATTTTTTTTGTCTTTTTGAGACAGGGTCTCACTGCGCAGTTCAGGCTGGCCTTGAGCTCACTTTTGTAGCCCAGGCTGGTCTTGAACTCGCACTGATCCTCCTGCCTCATCCTCCCGAGTGCTGGGATTACAGATGTGCACCACCACGCCCGGCTAACAATTTTTTTAAAAAGTTTTTCATTAACCAAACTGTTTCCCTAACCACTTTCTGTGCTTTCAATATAAATGCTACTATTTCCACTACTCACCTAAAGTTCAGGTATTTCTATTGATAGTTTATAGACCTCAATTAATTTAATGCTAATAGCTACCACATGAAATTGCTATTCTTGTCCTATTGTACAGATGGAAAAGTTCAGACATAAGTGGAATAACTTGCTTAAAATATGAACCAATGAACTATTAACATTATTGTTCTGACCAATACTTTCTTTCAATTATGTTGAAATTCAAAAATTCCATAAACTAACAAAAAACAAAAAAACAACAAACAACAAAAACACCTAAAACACACAAAAGAGACACTGACCTATAATCTGTAAACATCCATCAGGATGGAATTCTCCAATATCGCCAGTGCAAAACCACCTTTGTCCATTTTCATCCACAGAATAATCCTCTGCTGTTTTCTCTTCATTTTTAAAATATCCCATGGAGATATTCTGCCCACCAATTACAATTTCACCTCTGGGGTTTGGCTTATCGTGAACTGTATAACCACCTAGAAAATCATAAAAGGAAATCAGCCATTCTTGTAAAATAATGTTTACCTTCATTAATTCTTAAAGCTCCTTTGTTAACATTTTCCTGCTAACCAAATTTGGTATCATTTTTATGAGAGAATATTGTGAGTTTATGTTTAATCAGTTTTACATGAAGATAATCAGTGTTCATCATTTTAAAAGTATAAGATAAAGTTCAAAAATAATCACTCTAAGTAATCACCCATCTCAAACCTTTCTTAAAACTTAAAACTTCACACTTAGAATGTCATAAAAGCATGAGGCTCATGAGATCTATCAAAATAAAATCACCCGAGGGCCCGGTGGGATGGCTCAGGGGTCTAAAGTGCCTGCTTGGGAAAGCTTAGGCAGCTTCAGGGACCGCGGTTTCGATCCCCGGCACCACATGCTGCGCCAGCCCTGCCCTCGGGGCGGGCTGAGCCGGCCATAAAAATGAGTGAATAAACAAACAAAAATTCTGAAACAAGAAAAAAAAATAAATAAAAGCATTAAATAAAAATAAATAAATAAATAAATAAATAAATAATAAAATCACCCAAATAAGATTAATACTTACAGCTATTATAAATAAATCTCTAATAGGTTGTTATCCATGCATTTCAGAATTTCTCTAAGGAGATTTCAAGCAAAAAGAACATGTAGTGACTACCAAATGAAAGTAATGCCATTGAGTGGAGGGAAGGGGAAGCTATGGGAGGTGGTGACATTTTTCTTAACTTTGCCTGTGGACAGTCATAGCTTTAAAAAATTAAGACACAAAAAGAACTGAAAATAACTGCTAAACTAAGTCACTAATACTTTACTACTGAATAAAATTTATTTTAAAGCAAAATGTACAAAACTTTGAACTTACAAACTGAGATCTTAACTAGATTTTATGTTATAAAAGGACTAAAAGCAGAATTCTGGTCAGCTTCAAGCTGTTTTTGTAATTTAAAAGCTATTCATTATTTTAATATGACAATACTCATTGTGACAAAACTGATGATACTAAAAACATTAAGTTCATTCCTATCACCTCAGGCCAAAAATTGTTTATAGCAAGGAAAATCCAATGTACATGTCCCAAAACAAATCTGCTCCACAAATTTGATATCAAATCAAACACTAAGGATTTGGGGAAAAAAATTTGAAGGCAAAGTTCTCCTTACAAAACTTTACTATCCACATTTGTCTGATTTCAGTGTCTCACAAATAACCCATCCAATAAAACAGATGATAGTGATGCCTAACACACATATACACATACTATGTCTATTGTCTTCCAATTCTCATTGCGAATTTGGAATGGCATTGCCTCAGAATCAAAGAAAACTTATTCCCCAAGTGTAAAACACTTTGGGTGGACTTGTATAACAATAATTCAAGACTAGCTAAATTCCATCAATTTAAAAATATGAATTTTTAAGAGGAAACCATTATTTCATTATACACAACTGACAATATTTCTTATTACAAGAAATTCATACAGGGGAAACATTTTGAAAAACTTAAAAAAATACATTAAGATTAAGTTCATTCATTGAGGCAAGGAGATAGCTCTGTGGGACAAGTGCCTGCCTGGTAAGTGCAAGGTCGTGAGTTTGAACCCCGGTCTCACAAAACAAACAAAACAAAACAAAACAAAACAAAACAAAACAAACAAAAAAAAGGTGAAGCTCATTCGTTATCCTGGGGTTTCGCTAACCTAATAGAAGCATCAATTCTTACTCCTTTAAAATTCTGTCTATGTCAAACATAAGGTAGCTGAATGTTTTTATTTTTAATCCCATTCTATAGGGATTTATTAAAATATCAATGATTGATGGAAAATACTGGTCCCATGTTAAGTCTAAGGCATTTGATATTCAGAAAGATAATGATGTTAAGCTCAAGTGGCCATGTTGTAGAGTAATAATATCACTAAACTTTTCTTCTAGAAGGTTAACAACTTTAGTTGCAGACTAAAAAATTAGAGAAAAAAGGGGCTATAAGGATAACCAATATTTTGGCCCAAGCTCTTCAAGGTCAGTGAGGACTCAGGACACAAGAGAATCTGTACTGTAACATCCTATATATAACTCAGTGGTGTCCCAAGTTTTCTGATCAAGGAGATTATGGGGCCACAGAGGAAAGGGATTGACAATGTATAGTGTGCTCAAGAAGTCACCTAGACAGAAAACTTTCTCTCAGGCTTTCACCGGGAACAAGTTGGTCAAGCAATGGCTGTGATTCATCCAGATGGCTGACACTGAAAAAAGTTCTATAAACTGCTGTATATGGTTTCAGGGTAAATCCTGAGAGGATTTGATTGACCTTGTCAGATATAAAAAGTGCATTGTTTGTTTTATACATCTTGCTTTATCTTGGTCTTAATCATCCACCATAAAAGTCTAACTACAAGGTATGAAAAGTAAAGCCAGATTAATATGCTGAGCTGTAAAAGGCTCAAATCAACAGCTTCTGACATTGCCAGTTCTGCTGATATCTCACTACTATTATAGATTATTGGACTATACATACAAGTACTTTCTCTTAGTTGAATGAGAAGAAAGAGCTGTATTAATAGTGCTTAGAAAAGTTATTATGTCTGCCTCTTTTTTTTTTTTGTCTTTTTGAGACAGGGTCTTGCTATGCAGTTCAGGTTGGCCTTGAGCTCACTTTTGTAGCCCAGGCTGGTCTCGAACTCACCAATCCTCCTGCCTCAGCCTCCCGAGTGCTGGGATTACAGGCGTGTGCCACACGCCCGGCTCTATGTCTGCATCTTGTACTGTGATCAACTACTATGAAGACAATATGCACTGTATTAATTATTGTGGCTGTCCTACTAATCTGTTTTGAAACTGTTTCATTGTTATTTGTCATTAAAATTAATAAAATTAAATGAAAATAATAAAATAAACTTCTGTCTCTGCCTCCATCCCAAGGTAAGTATACTTTAAAAAAATTGTTGTTTGTTTACCTAGCAGGACTTAGATGTTAAGTGTTTATTAAAAAATTTACCATTGTGCAATTAATGCATATGTTTATCATAGAAAGTTTGCTTTACTTTTGGGCCCAGCATATTTTGAGAAAGGATTATCACAAACCTCTGTAGTGCAAGTTTCCTCTAAGTAGGTCAATTCTGCAGGAACAGGAAAAGCTCAACAGAAAGTCTTTTCTGTGGTCAAGATCTAAGATGTCAGTACAGTACATATACATACATAATCACTTCATTCCCTAAAACTTTGGAATTTCTTTGAGTCCCAAATCTTCACCAACAAAGTGGGGCTTCAAATGATCCTGACATTCTCTAAACCCAGGGAGAACTCCACTAAAAACGTTTCTCTGCTTTTACATTAAGCATTCCTTAGATAAGAAGCATCTGACATGGAATCTAAGGACTTTTTTTTCCTCTTTGAAACTTAAGCATATTGAGAAACAAGAAAGCATGCGTGGGCAGCTACAAAAATCATTTGCTATGGCAGGAAACCTAACATCTTAAAGAAATGCAATCTCGAGGCTCACTATGATTTTCTCTGAATCTGGAATCACTGGAGCTTGTCCTGAAATTCTTACCTTCCTGCCAGTCTTTTAGTTTAATTTCACAGCATATAAGAGGAGCTCCAACTCTGCCAGTAGTATAGTCAGTAACTGTGAGATAAAAATGAACAGAGACATTAGCATGCTACATTTAAATTGTGCACACAGAAATGTCCAAAACACTGGATTTAGAGCCAAAATCTGAGAGAACAATTGCATTTCAATGATGCATTTTTACCCTTCAAGGATATCTATATTTGACTTTTTGAGACAGGGTCTTGCTATACAGCTCAGGCTGGCCTTTAGCTCCCTTTTGTAGCCCAGGTTGGTCTCAAACTCACACTGATCCTCCTGCCTCAGCCTCCCAAGTGCTGGGATTACAGGCATGTGCCACCACACCCGGCTTCCAAGTTATATTTTAAATAATCCAGTACAATTTTTTTTTTTTTGTGGGACCAGGGTTCGAACTCACGACCTTGCACTTGCCAAGCAGGCACTTGTGCCTCGGAGCTATCTCCCCAGCCCCTCAGTACAATTTTTTTTATTAGAAGACTGTTCCTGTATCCATTAATACCATCCTAAGATTTTCATGAGAAAAATTTTGATGAAAATTCCTGCTTTGTCACTTATTGGCTGTGTAACTTGGTCAAGTCACTTAACTTCTCTAAGCCTGTATTTCTTCTACTAAAAGAAGATAATAATTGAACCTTCATACAGGGATAGATGATGAGGATTAAAGTAGATGATTTGTAATTAACTCTTCTTAGAACAAACTAAGTGTCCCATGAATGGTAGCTGACATTTTGGAACATGATGATGATAACACTGTTCTTTCACATTTTGTGATTACTGTTAGTGATAATCACACATCCACAGACACGATATGAAGTATCTAGCACCGTGTTTAATACTGTGATGAAAACACATCCCTCACTGACCTAGGTAGCTTTACCTAGCAAGAAATGCATGTGAAATAATTTGGAGAACTTCTAAATGCAAAACTGCATGGTACAGATGAAATTATTGTATCTCAAAGACTGCAATTATCAACATAAAAGGAAATTGTTGGGAAAGACTAATGTAAGGTGTCTCTGGGATAGGATGGCTATGAGCAGTTTACAAAAGGGTTTATTCCAAGAGAAGGGGATAGACCCTACAGAGAAGTGAGATAAAAAAAATCCCTGTATAAAGAAGAAACAACGGGCTTATTAGGACAGAAAAGCTAGGCACAATGTATAATAGGTAGCAAATAATGATGGATAGGTGAGGTGTTGCCAGATAAAAGAAAACTTGAAAGCTAGGTAGAGGTGTGGTTAGATTTTATATAGCATGTGGCAAGTAGGATGACATAGATGTGTCTTAAAAAAGGACACAGGTTAGATCTGATGCAACACTGACAGGCAGAGAAGTTTTTTTTTTTTTTTTTAATTCTTATTTTATTTTACTTTTTTGTTTGTTTATTTATTTCTATGGCCGGCTCAGCCTGCACTGAGGGCAGGGCTAGCGAAGCATGTGGTGCCGGGGATTGAACCGTGGTCCCTCCAGCTGCCTGCAGGCGCTTTAGACCACTGAGCCATCCTGCCAGGCCCCGAGAAGTTTAATAAAAGGTTGGATGACAAAATTGGCATGGAAAGGAAGGAGAAACCTAATAAAGCAATGGGAATATCTAATGAAGATATAAAACAAAGAAGTAATTTGGCAGTGGACAGACAGTCTGTAAACAGGAGATTGAATTTGCGAACAATGAATTTAAAGGGATAGTGACACAATTAAAAATATATTCCTGTACCCTGTTGTTTCTCAATCTGGAGTGATTTTGCTTCCCGGAGGATGTGTGGTAACGTTTGCAGACATGCTTATTATAACTGGGCTTGAGAAAGTTACCACTAGCATCTGACTGGTAAATATCTGTCAATGTACCACAGAGTTATTTGGCTCAAAAAA
>PVJA010050888.1:0-13086 GCA_004027025.1 Myocastor coypus | reverse complement strand
AGCTAGGCATGTGGCAATTACTTGAGGCAGGAGGATGAGGAGTTTGAGGCCTGCCTCTGCCTAGCAGGCACTTTAATTTGCTGAGCTATCTAGCAGGCCCTAGGGCTGTTTTTAGGGCTTTGGCTATTTTAATTACAACTGTATGGTTTATGGCAGAAAGCAATTGCTTAAAGAAAAAAGTGGCTGAATTCTTAAGAGACATAACTTGTTTTTGTTTTGTTTGCAGTACTGGGGATTGAACTCAGGACCTTGCACTTACCAGGCAAGCATTTATTATACTGAATTATCTCCCCAGTTCCTTAAATTGTTATAGTAGTCCAGTGTTCATTTATGATGGGTACTGATTTCAGTTACTATAGTCAATAAAATGCTTCACATAAATATTTTCCCTCAATTTGTTTGTTATGTACAATTGCCTTGAAATGAATAGCTAATTCTCGTTAGCTATTTGAGTTTAGTTTTTTCAAGATAATAAACCAACATCTATAATCTTCATCTGCTATGCTGAATTTAAAAAGGAAACTATTTTGATACTTAAAAATAGCCAGGTGCAGCTGGGCATGATGGCGCACACCTGCAATCCCAGCAGTTAGGAGGCTGAGGCAGGAGGATCCATTCAAGTATGAGATCAGCCTGGGCTACAAAAGTGAGTTCAAAGCTGGGTGTGGAGGTGCATGCCTGTAACTACAGCACTTGGGAGGCTGAGGCGGGGCTACATAGTGAGACTGTTTAAAGAAAATTAAGCCAAACACCAATAATAACATTCACAAAACAAACAAAATGTGGGGGCCCGGCAGTATGGCTCAGTGGTCTAAAGCACCGGCTTAGGAAAGCTTAGGCGGCTGCAGGGACTGCAGTTCGATTCCTGGCACCACATGCTGCGCCAGCCCTGCCCTGAGGGCAGGCTGAGCCAGCCATAAAAATAAATAAGTAAACAAACAGTTCTGAAACAAGAAAAAAAATCTTTAAACAAACAAAATGCTTATTTCTGCTCTATATAACCTGCTGAAGTTATTTCCTGTATCACTCCTAAACTGACAGCTTTCCAGAGATCACCCTCCACCCACATGCTGCTACTGGGGATCGAACGTTTACACTAAGCTTACCCTTAATTTTTGAGATAGGGTCTCACTATGTACTTCAGGCTAATCCTCAAACTTTCAGTGATCCTCTTGCCCCAGCCTCCCATATGTTGGGATTATAGCTGTGCACCACTATGCCTACCTCCTTTTTTTTGTCTTTTTGAGACAGGTTCTCACTGTGCAGTTCAGGCTGGCCTTGAGCTCACTTTTGTAGCCTAGGCTGGTCTTGAACTTGCACCAATCCTCCTGCCTCAGCCTCCCAAGCGCTGGGATTACAGGCCTGAGCCACCACGCCCAGCTTTTCCTACCTCCTTTTTTGAGACACGTCTAACTTGCCCAAGCTGAGCTCAGACTTGGAATCTTCCTGCCTCAACCTTCTAAAGTGCTGGGACTAGAGGTATACATACTTTTATGTGACATATATGCTTGACTTTGTGGTATATTTTGATCCCACAATTTCTGAGATGAAGCTGTAGGTCTAGAGTTTTATTAATTTTGGCACACAATTTCAACATACTACTATTTTGGTGCTGGGATTGAGCCTGCTGGGCAAGTGCTCTCCCAGTATGCTACAGTCCTGGCCCCTGATTTTGGCATACTTGAACTTCTCAATTAAGGTCTTGGAAATTTATGGTTGCTCAGTGCGCCTTTGATTGAAGTAAAGACTGCCCTCTTGTAGTGCACTACAAGAAAATCAAATGATGCAAAGCCAGGAAAGTGGCTAGGAGGCTACTGGGTGGGGCAGGGCTGTCCAGTTCAGGGAGCGCTCTCTAGCCCTGGATGGTTCCCCTCAACATCCATAGTAACAGACAGCTGGCTATTTTTTGTTTGCACATTATTTTCTGCTTCTTATCACTTTGGTGTAATTTCTGAAATTTCCCAATTTTTCACCAAACAGACCCATATTGATTGGTACTGTTGTAGGCAGCTGAATTAGATAGAAATATAGGCAGTCAGACAGGGTCAAGCCCTCAAGGACAACGTGGAAGACAAGGTGACTTTCTAACTAGACAGATACTCCTCCGCTGTGGGCCAGATCTCAAGACAAGAGTAAACAGAATCAGCTACATACTTCTCTAGGGATGGGCATCAGGGATTGATACTCTTAAGTAGGTATCAATCACCTTGAAAGATTCTGAAGTCACTAGCCCAAGCTCAATAGGTGGTGTTCTTGCCCGCTTGCTACGTGACTTGCCTTCCCATTGGATCACGATGTTAATCAATTTTATCTGAGCAATAGTGGTTGTAATCTCATTGGTTGACCATAGTCTTTGTCCCACCTCATACCCACCTAAGCGAGTTCCCATGTCTTCTCTATAAAAGTCCCTGGAAGAGACAGCTTCCCGGGGACACCCTCTCGGGGAACCCCCTCCTATCCTTCTCTCAGACAGGAGCTTTCTTTCCCTCAATAAGTATGTTCTGCTCATTACCTCCGTTTGTTCCTAAAATTCATTCTTTGGTTTTAGACAACACAAACTGGTCCCAGGTACTTTTCAGGTTGGGGATTGGTTTTCCCTATATCATTTGGAGGTTCCCTATTGGAGGTCATCCACCCCAGATGCATCAGTACCAGTGACGCTAGTGATGACACATCCAGGCACAGGTAGAATCTACTGGAGATGGGACCAGGGGACTCAGCAGAAGTCAGCCTGATTCCTGCTGTTTTGTAGTTTTGGAACTAGCTTGGTATGGCTACCTCCTACTGAATGGTCATGGAACAAACTTCTTGAGGAAATTTCTAGGACTTTGGGCAGCATTTATTCAGCTATATCCAAAGCAACAGCTGGGCTATTCTGGGCAATAGGAACACCATAGCAAACCAAGGGTTTGTTTGCCGTTACAGAGCTTTGTTCTCATTAAGTTATTTATTTACTTAGGCACTTGCTCTAATTCAGGATGGCCTTGAACTTTCCATGTAGTCCAGACTGGCCTTGAACTCAGCAGTCCTTCCCAAGTGTTGGTATTGCAGGCATGCACCACCATGCCTGGACTCTTGAAAAAATTTAAATGAGTGAATGTGTTTGGTAGGGCCAGTGAGATGGCTCAGCAGTCTAAAATGCCTGCTTAGGCAAGCTTAGGCAACCGCAGGGACCATGGTTTGATCCCCATTACCACATGCTGCACCAGTCCCACCACCAGGGCAGGCTGAGCCAGCCATAATATAAAAAATTAAAAAAAAAAAAAGTGGTAGTTTATAAAGATGTTAGGAAGGAAATGTGATAGTTTTTTAAAAAAAATTTTATTTATTTTTTTCTTGTTTCAGAACTTTTGTTTGTTTATTCACTCATTTTTATGGCTGGCTCAGCCCATCCCGAGGGCAGGGCTGGCACAGCATGTGGTGCCGGGGATCGAACCGCGGTCCCTGAAGCTGCCCAAGCTTTCCCAAGCAGGGCTTTAGACCACTGAGCCATCCCGCCAGGCCCCGATAGTTTTTTATAAGAGTACTCAGAGACTGCTCCTGTAAGGCCATACGTAAGTAAAGACCAGCTAAGATTGAGGCTTCAAGGGAGACACCCATTATCTGAAGGCCAGAGCACACCATGTGTATGTAATGATTAAACACGGAACTTCTGGACCAAGTAGAATAAAGATTCTGTTTCACCAAGTTTTATTCTGCATGGCGTAAAGTATTGTATATCACTGTATCCCTGATAGAACAGGCACAAACAACTACTCAAAATGACTTCTGCATTTCATCTCTTTCCTAGTAACTTCAACTGTGTACTGATTCTGCTCTAAATTGACCAGCATACAGGTACACCTGTGGCCGTGCGCAAAACTCAAGTAAAAACTCATAAATGAAAACTTTCAATGTTTTATTTTTGACTGCAGCTGTTTACAGAAATATAATTGCGAGTATACAAATGTTCCAATAGAAGCAAAATATCTTTTTAATATTTAACAAGTTATCACAGATAGCTAAAAACATAGATGCAAATGAAATTCCCCCAGAGAAACTCAAAATATCTGGTGTCAGTGCTCTGAAATTCCAACTATGAAAGCCATATACACAAAAATGTAACCTTTATATCACTGCAGGACAATAGAAGAAGGCATTTCAGTGGTTGATCAGTGTGCTCAAGCAAATAAAATTAAAAATTAAAATGGCAGAAAGGTACCTAAACCACTTGCAAACAAGTTAATGAAATATTTATAACGTACTTACTAAAAGATTGAGACATGAATAACATTGAGTAAAAGTTGTTTAAAAAAGCAAATCACTTGGAGCTTATCACTGGAAGCAAGGGAAGAAGGTGAGTAGGTACAGTCATCAGATCAAAACAAATGAGCAAGGTATTTGGAATCAGTCTGTTACTAGTTAAGTCATGATCACTTCAGTGCAGAATAGTTCTTATTTTGAGACAGAATCTATGTAGGTTAGGTTGGCCTTGAACTTACTATGTAGCCCAGGCTAGGCTAAAACTTGCAGTGATCCTTCTGCTCAGCCTACTAATGCTGGGATTGTAGGCATGGGCCACCACAGCTGGTGAGGACAGCTCTTTATTAGACACAGAAGTCTGATTCCAATCCCACTCTCACACATCTGAGATCTTTTGTATATGTTGTCCTGAGGTACACTACCTAAAATAATAATAATAAGCAGCTTCTACACATCAGGCAAAATCCTTTCTGAGGGTAGGGGAGAGAATGAATTACAGTAAGCAAGTAGACATAACACTTAGATTAAACCCCCAAATTTTTTAGTACCGGGAATTGAAATCTGGACCTCGAGCTTGCCAGTCAGGCACAATGCCACTGAGCTATATCCCCAGCTAAACACCAAATTTTTAAAGATTATTACATTGGGGTTGAAGAACAGTGATACAGTTCTTTGGGCAGAGGAAGATACAGTACTATGCAATAAAGATGGTAAAAGGGAGTAAGAAAGGAGGAATGTTACTAGAGCATCTCCCAATAGTTTGCCTATGAATTCACTAGCACCACAACTTGTAGAATAAGCCACTTAAATTTCCACTGCTAGTATTAAGGAAGGATAGCAGTGGTGATTTTTAGAAAAATGATTATACACTTTTAATCTGAAAAGTTAATTTTTTCTTTCATGAGTTAACTAATTGGTGATTTATAAACAGTAGAAGGAAGATTAGAATACTTATGGAGGTACTGGATTTGACAAAGAAATAAAAATGAATAAATCTACTTATCTTGTGGCTACTTAACATTTACTGTGATGCTAACAACTGAGAAGGGGAAAATGCCCAAATTATGTAATTCATTATCTTGTTTAATATTTATTTTAACAAATAACTTATCTGAAGCATAAGCTCCAAAGATAGCTATATCTCTACTGTAACACTGTTATATTGAAGTAAGCTACTTTTAAAGAAATTTTACCTATTAAAGCAAGTCAAATAAGGTGCTATTTGGCCATCTTACTATTCCAGATACAAATATAAGGAATGATAATTTTGTACTGAGAGTTGATCTGCCACAGCAAAATTGGGGTCTTATACTAAAGTAAGATGCAATGAAAAGAAAGCTTGTATTACACTGTCTACAATGTACCCATATTATGGATATACAGAAGTTAGCACCCATCAATTATCTTAGCTACTTAAATGTCATAAGAATTAAAATAAATATTGAACATTGCACCTATATATTTAAATCAGTTATTTAATGTAAACTTTTGGTAAGTGGTAGGAGAAATGTCAACTAAAGTGAATTGTCAATAACCAGACTAACTGTATATGGATGTAAAACACATGTATTTCTTAGGCAGTATGGAGAATAAACTATCATTGCCAATAAATGATTATAGACAACTAATTGAGCTATGCTCAATTCACATAAAGGATAATATATAACCTCATCTCCATAAGTAGGAAGAGAAACTTTCTTACTCTCAGTAGATGTATTTTATACTAATGGCTCTTAAATTTTAGGGTACATCAGAACCACCTGGAAGGCTTGTTAATGCTGCTCGACTCCATTTCAATTTACCTGGGATAAGGTTCAAGAACATGCATTTCTAACTAGTTTCCAGGTGACACTGATACTAGCTGGTGGCTAAGGGGCATACTTTAAGAATCACAGTTTACATGTGGAAACATTCACAATATAATATTCTTACATAAGAACACAAAATATACAGAAGGGAAACTGGGCTTTAATTCATTCTCAAATATATAGATTAGTAACATTTTAATGTTTCTAAAATGGACTGTTAAACTTTAATAATTTCCACTTAAAGTCAGTAACATTTCTAAGCCCCCCTAAAAAGTCATTTTAGAGAATATCCACATACTACTTTATAGTAAGTCAGATATCCAAATTAAAAAGGGACACAGTATTCTAAATAGTTAAGATCCATTCAATAGGAAAGAATCATTACTTTTTGGCTCCTTTGGAATGACTAAAGTGCATAATGTCAACAGGGTATTAAGAATATTGCATAAAAATTTGTAGTCCTCAGTGGCACTAACAGTCACAAAAATTCCTCCAAGTGGAAGGGAGCTTGATCCAAAAGCACTACAGTCTCAGGGCCAGGGAGATAGCTCAGTAGAGTAAGTGCTTACCTGGTAAGTGCAAGGTCCTGAGTTCAATCCCTGTTACTGCAAACAAAACAAACAAACAGACAAAACCCAAAAGCACTACAGCCTCAACCTGCTATTAATGACCCTTTCTTTAAGCACCATCCCTGTGATAAGGAGCTAGAACAAAACAAAATAAACCCAGAAAGACATTCAATCCAAGTGTATGGACTAAAAATAAACTATTTTCTTAGGCCTGAAAGGATTCAGCTATAACTTTTGCCTTATTTTTTTGACACTAGTTTTCTTAGGCAAATTACTGAGGCTCTAATGGGCAAGAAGTACACTATACTTCTGGAAGTAGTGGCACATGCCTGTAATCCCAGCACTTGAAAGACTAAGGCAAGAGGACTGCCCCAAGGCCAGCCTGAACTATAAAGCCAGATCCTGTCTCAAAACAAACACAATGCAACAAAAACCCCAGAGTGCACTACAGTGAGTTGCTTTGCCTCACCTTAGGAAAACTGACATTATTGGGCCTTAGCTACATTGTTTTTAAGGATTTATTTTCATTCATCTAATTAAGATCATAAAAAGATGTTTCATAGTTCCTTCTTGAAATTTATACCCATTTGCACGAGTCTAACAAATTTCACTATTCAAGGCCTGTCAAGATCTTTTTTTTTTTTTGTGGGACCAGGGTTCAAACTCATGACCTTGCACTTGCCAGGCAAGCACTTGTGCCACGGGGCTACTTCCTGGCCCCAAGGCCTGTCACCTATTTGTTGAGAGAAGACAAATTTATAGTTAATTTATGTAAGCCTAATCAGTAATCTTAACTCTCCTGTAAGGACCAATTCTAGCAATGCATCTCTCCTACTATTCTTAAGTCAAAGGAACATATGAAGTATATTAGAAAAAATAGTTGTTTACATGTTTTTGGTGATAGTGAAAACTGAAATAAGAAAGGGGCACTATCATGGTAAAAAGGCACTTTTCCATAAACAATTTCATCTATATACAAAACATTAATGTAAAAAATCTGAAAGCAAGTGGAATAAAAACAAAATTTTATTAATGAGGCTTCAAATATGAAAATAAATTTTAAAAAATAATTAGAGCATTTCTGAGTATCATTCATAAATCATACTGTAGATTATTTTGATACATTATAACAATATCTCTGTATTTGAGCTCTAGTGACACAAATAGGCAGAAGGGAAAACTTTTTTAATGTATGAGATTCTACTAATCCACTTACTAGGATATATACTGAGTTTCTTTTTCCTTTTGGTAATGTTGGGTATGAAACTCAGGGTCTGGCACATGCTAGGCAAGTGCTCTAGCACTGAGCTATACACAGCCCCTGAGTTATTTCTCTAATCTGTCTGCTGAAATACAGTCCTTCATAAGTCCTTCTGAATAGCCAAAGGCATGCAGATATAGGACGATTGTCTTGGCTAGGGATGAAACTTATTGGTTAAGATGCAAAGGTCTAGTAAGTCTCATATAATTTCCAGTTAGTTTTAAATAATCAGTTAGGAAACAGATGTGAGAAAATTTTAACAGAAAGATGAAAAATTCTCAATTATTCTTAATAAATACTTATAACTATGTCAAATTTACCAATTTAATTAGTAACTCATTTTATTCTGTCTGGTCTTTGTTGATGCATCTGCCAGACTTCACTTTTCTGAAACAAGCATTTATAGTAGGTTAAAAAGTCAAAAGGAATTATTTTAATTTTGAAGGGACACAGATACATCATCTTTCTTATTGCCTTTAATATTATTTTCCTGGGTAGATTTCCAAAGAAATACACTATAGGGCCCAGTGGGATGGCTCAGCGGTCTAAAGCGCCTGCTTAGGAAAGCTTGGGCAGCTTCAGGGACCGCGGTTCTATCCCTGGCACCACATGCTGCGCCAGCCCGGCCCTCGGGGCGGGCTGAGCTGGCCATAAAAAAATGAGTGAATAAACAAACAAAGGTTCTGCAACAAGAGAAAAACAAAAAACAAAAAACATTATAATGAAATTTCAAGCACATTACAAAAAAAAAAAAGCAAAGAATGATGGAAAGAAAATGATGGGAAAGGAGGAGAGGGGAAAAGAAGTAAATGAAGTTCCCTAACATATACTACTTCTACAATGAATAAAGCCCTTTAAAATCTGTTCTAGGGAGACTAGATAAAAGACTTTCACTGGCTAAATAAAAACACTAGCTTTTAAATATGTAACATGATAATCATATTAATGTAAAACTCAGAAGCAAAATATGACTTCTAGTTATCTTCTATTGGTATAGATATATAATGGAATGATAAGGATAACTCACATAGAGAGACAGACACAGAGATAAGCTCCAGACATTAGTGTGAGTTGCTGAAAACAAGAATTGAATGTAACAGCATTAAAAAAATGTAGTTCACAGTTTATTTTGGTCTTTCTGCCACAAATTAATAAATTGTTGTTTCCAAGGCCTTTACTGGCTCACTGAGTTTTCTACAGTTTCTAGCTGTAACTTGTAACAGTAATTAGGAAACTGCATTATTAGCATAAGTATCAACCACTGAGCTAATTCTTCAATAAAAAGACAAATACTCTTTGTAACCAAATCATATATTCAAAATGTTGAACTTAACATTGACTTTTAGGGGTAAGGAACATTTAACAATGGTAAAAAAACAAACAAAAAAGAAATAAAAATTATCAATCATTATTAAGAATATGTTAGCATATCACAGCCCTTGTATAAATAACCACAAAATTTATGAGAATAAAAACTGAGTTTTATGCCTCCATCTAATCAAACCACTACAGTTCAGGTATATGTTCTGTTCCAAACCTAGATATAAAACAGAAAATTGGTCCCAGTGACTTGGCATTGCCAATCAGTATTTTGGAAGGATAGACCTCTTGCTAAATCAAAGAACAGAAGCACCACACAAGCCAGTCTTCTTGCTACCACTTCATTCATGGTGCGATAGTAACATACTTTCTAACTGGAACTTGATGAACAAATAGACTTCTTGAGTATCCTACCTAATCTCAGAAGCAAATTCAGAGATAAATGTACAGTGTTTAAAATATTATTTCTTTTTTAAATACCTGCTGGGTTTGCTTTCTCTGACATAACAGGCAGCTCTCTAGGGTTAGAGTTTTACATTTTAAAACTGAAGCACTGGATTGTGTGGCTGATCCTTCTCATAACCTGAACTATACTGAGTAATTTTTCCTGATAAGGGATAGGGAAAGAGATATATTGAGAAAAATACTTTTGGTTCAGAGAATTTATAAAGTAGTTCTAGATATTACAAGATGGGAAAAATGTTATTAAAATTACAAACATGGGATTTTTTAGTGTTTTTATAAATAAAAGGCATAGGATACAGAAAGCCAATTAACAATAACAATAAAATATTAAATATATGGTGAGCAAAGACTGAATGGCTCATTCTTGTGAAACACTAATTGACACAATTGTCTCAATAGGTTTCCTTACTCATTAACTTTTTTGCTGAGTCCAAGATCAGCAAACGTACAGAAAGCTGCCTCTGGCCCACTAATAACATCATGGAACTGCCTGATGGAATGGCTATAGATGAACAGGTCATTTGTTTCAAAAGGTACTTAAATACTCAATAAAGACATAACAAACCCCCCCCCCTCACTGTTATCAGACGCCACGTTGTGGTAGAACATCAGACAAACTCACAAATTTACCACAAAAATGTGTGGCAAAAAAAGAATAGTTTATATATATGTATATATATAAATTTCTATATTTATGCCAATGTACTCACTCAGTACAAATAGCAAAATAGTATACCATTTCCTAAATACAAAATATAGCTTTCCAAAAAAATGAAACACACATTAGATATAAACCATCCAAAACTTGAACGATTGAAAACTGTATTCAAAATTAAATGACCCAGAGTAGGTCTCTTTCTGAAAAGTTCCCTTCATATCGGCAAGAAGCCTGTACTACTGAAAACGTAATTCAATGCCTCTCAATCAGAGAGAAAGAAAGAGTGAGGAGTGAAAGGAAGTATAGAGAAGAATAAAGAGAAAAACAGAAGAGCACATTCAGAGAACAAAGGAAGACAGCACAGAAAGGGTAAAATCTAGCTAGCTATATGAACAAAACCGACACCAAATTTTCACACAGGACAATTGAAGGTATAGGATAGGAAGAGGAAAAAAGAGAAAATACTAAACAGAAAAGTAGTCTCTAAAAACAATTAACAGGCTATTTTTTTGTACATTTAAAAACAAACGGACAAGGATACCAAAACTTTGTATCAATACATAGAAACCACACACACAAGTTGGCCTTACACTGCATTGACAGCTTTCCACATGCCCAAATGAAAATGAGACAGAAGCACATATCCAGACACAGGTGATAGTTAGAAGCAGGCATCCCTTGGGTGGCAAGAACACCCAAACTGTATAACTAACACTACATCTGCAAATTCTGGAGTGTGTTATTTTGCTCTTTATAGATGTAACACAAGTTAGTACAATTCATTTTAAGTCAAGGTTATGACCCTATAAAGCCTAAGGCTTGTGGGAGCCATCGGATAAGTGACCTTTAAACTCTAAAGCACTGAGGTAACAAGTGAATTATATTCACTGAAGCTCAGGGAAAAGTTTCAAGAGAAATTTTAGTTTGCCTTTGTTTTTTAAAAGAAATTGTATACTGTTTTCTATAATTATTGTATGTGCTGCTGAAACAAGCACTATACTGTTTTCTATTAGAGGGGAAAATTTGAAGACTTCAGGACAGCACCGTTCATGGGGATGGGGTGGGATGCACGGTTTTCTCAGCAATTGGCTCCCAATAGTTCCTAAAGAGTTCTTGCTCTGCACTGCAGAGTTGCAAGGTCACCCTGGGTCAAAGTGGCCTTTCCCTTTAAGGTGCTACAGGCTCACAGTATTATATTAATAGTTGTCTAATTTAAGTGGAAAGTAACAGAGATGCATATAAAAGGGAATTCCAGCCCAAGGCTGGGTTAATAAGAAAACAAACTAAATTACTGTCAGTTTACAGTTGTAGGAGGGTATCAGAACATAATTTACTATGTATTATTCCCCTCTGAATTTTTTCATAGAGCAAAGTAACCATTTTTTATGCAATTATGGCTAAACCACTTAGTAGAAATACAGAGAACTTTAACACATAAAATCAATAGCATTCCAGCTGTCCCAGTTTTGTAAAACATGTTATCATCTGCTTTTGTATTTACTCTAGAGTTCTATTTGTGTAGAGTTCTTAACACAACTTGTCAGAATGTCATCCCTTCAATTTCTCCATAAAAATGAAAGATTTCTTCACTTTGGCCAACAGCTGTACTTTCCATATGTATGTATGGAAAAGTATATCCTTAGTTATTAATGAACTTTACCTTTTCATAAACATTTGTGTGACTAAAATAATGCAACAAAGAAAATGATCAAAAGTAAACACAGCAAATATTGTTTTCTAATAGCAATAATAACTGAGTGGTTCAACTTTGAATTTAAACTGCACTTTAAAGAAATTGTGCCTAGGAAAATGGCAACAATTATTTCTGTCAGAAATTCAATAGATTCCCAGTCATCACTGTTATTAGGAATATAAAATAAGAAGATGTTAACATTGGTGGCTAATTACACAGCAGACAGCATAGGTATGCTCTTCTACAGTAAGAAGAAAATCTAATCATGTACTCAAGTTTTTTTATATTGTTCTGTTTTCAAAGTAATATAGTTCAGTAAGCTTCACAGACCACACCATCTCAGGACATCTTGGAATCACGATTTTTTTCCCCAAGGAATTTCTAAAAAAAAAAAGGTGGGGGTGGGAGAAAAAAAGTTGAATAGGAAAGTATTTTTTTCCCTTTATGACACATTTTACTTTCATTTTTTTTTTTTGGCAGTGAGGGGGACTGAGCTTAGGGCTGACATATACTAGATAAGTGATCTATCACTAATCTCGATATCCTCAGCCCCTGATACATTTTATTTTTTATTTTATTATTTATTTATTTATTTATTTATTTATTTTTGTTTCAGAACCCCCGTTTGTTTATTCACTCATTTCCATGGCCGGCCCAGCCCGCCCAGAGGGCAGGGCTGGAGCAGCATGCGGTGCCGAGGACTGAACCTCGGTCCCTGAAGCCGCCCAAGATTTCCCAAGCAGGCGCTTCAGACCACTGAGCCATCCTGCCGGGCCTCCCCTGGTACATTTTAGACATAAGTAATAACATTTATCCTAGGGAGTTTGTACCTGTACATAATATATCCTGCTTCTTTTTCCCCATTTCCATCCCCCCTTCAAATGTTCCTCTTCCAGTTTCCATCCCCCCCCCCCTTTTTTTGTCTTTTTGAGACAGGGTCTCGCTGTACAGTTCAGGCTGGCCTTGAGCTCAGTTTTTGTAGCCCAAGCTGTTCTCGAACTCTCACCGATCCTTCCGCCTCAGCCTCCCGAGTGCTGGGATTACAGGCGTGTGCCACCATGACCAGCTAT
>PVJA010050887.1:0-13067 GCA_004027025.1 Myocastor coypus | reverse complement strand
CCGAGGCACAAGTGCCTGCTGGGCAAGTGCAAGGTCGTGAGTTCGAACCCTGGTCCCACCACAAAAAAAAAAATAATAATAATAATAATAATAATAATAATAATAATAAATTTTCATTTGGGGAGACAACTCGCTCAGGCCCCCTTCCTGTTCCTCTCTTGGGCAGGAGCTTTCTTTCCCCCCAATAAATCTATTCTGGTCATAACATCAAAAAAAAAAAAAAAAAAAAAAAAAAAGCTTAGCTGGGCATGGTGGTGTCTTCCTGTAATCCCAGCACTTGGGAGGCTGAGGCAAGAGGATCGGTGCAAGTTTGAGACCAGCGTGGGATACAAAAGTGAGCTCAAGACCAGCCTGAACTACATAGTGAGACTGTCTCAAAAAGACAAAGAAAGGGCCTGGCAGGATGGCTCAGTGGTCTAAAGCGCCTGCTTAGGAAATCTTAGGCGGCTGCAGGGACTGCGGTTTGATCCCCGGCACCACATGCTGCGCCAGCCCTGCCCTCAGGGCAGGCTGAGCGAGCCATAAAAATAAATAAATAAACAAAAGTTCTGAAACAACAACAAAAAAATACAAAATAAAATAAAAAATTCTTTAAAAAAAATCTGGTCCTACCATTTAAAATTTAACCTATATGTATTGGATTTCACTAAATAAGCATTTTGTTATTATATAAAATGAGATACACTTGTATATTGAGTAATAAATATTTTTAGTCATTAACATTATTTCCAGGGGCTGGGAGATAGCCCCATGGCACAAGTGCCTGCCTGGCAAGTGCAATGTGGTGAGTTCAAAGCCTGGTCCTGCAAAAAAAAAAAAAATCCTAGATTTGTGAGATCTGAATATATTTTTTAATCCCTGTCAGTATAGTTACACCATGGAAGCCTATTAAAAGCATCTAAGTTTTAAGAGTAACTAACCTTTGTAAAAGACTTCATCCTGGCATGGTGCTGCAGGCCTATAATCCTAGCACTAAAGAGGCTGAGGCAAGAAGATCACAGTAAATTTGAGGCTAGCCTGGGCTAGTCAGTACAAGGCCAGCTTAAACTAAAAAGGAAGACTGTCTCAAAAATAAGATTTCTATAGAGGTGTGATGCCAGCTATTGCTAATTTCTTGGTATACTTAGTATTCACATTCATGGCACACAGTGGCACACACCTGTGATCCCAGCACTCAGGAGGCTGAGGCAGGTGGATAACAAGTTTGATGCCACTGTGGGTTATATAGTGAGTTTAAGCTTAGCCTGAACTACACAGTGAGACCCACTCTGAAAATATCAAAACATAAAACAAACAAAGACTGGGCATAAAGCATCTCTGTAAGCAGTACATTCCAATTAGGCAATTTGCATTTTTAGAAATGTATCAGAGGCCAGCCAAATAGCTCAGCAAATTAAAGTGCCTGCAAGCAGGCCAGCGCTGGGTTTGATCCTGATCCCAGGGCCTGCAGAGCCACCCTCCCTCCCAGAAGGCAATAGAGACTGGGCATGTTGGTACATTCCTGTAATCCCAGCTTTTGGGAGGACGTAAACAGGTGGATCACTAGGAGACCAATCTAGTAGTGCGACTCTGAACATCCTATAGACCATTCCCTAAAATATAAATAAAAATTTTAAGAATCAACACAATCAAAAAAAAAAAAAAAAAAAAGAACACAATCATTATCCTAAAATGCACTGTTTGCTCATAACCTTAAATTTTCCTTGTAAAACGTTTTACTTTTGCTTGGTGTAGTGGCACACAGCTGTAATCCTAGCATTGAGGAGGCTAAGGCAGGAGAATGGTGGTGTATTCGAGACCAGCATGGGTTACATACAAAGTGAGTTCAAGGCCAACCTGAACTACACAGCAAGACCTTTTCTCAAAAAAGAACAAAAGAAATTGCAATTTTTTTTTTCCAGAACTGGGGATTGAACTCAAGCCCTTACACTTGCCAGGCAAGCACTTATTCTACTGAGCTATCTCCCTAGCCCGTAATTTTTTTTTGTTTTGTTTTTTGAGACAAGGTCTCAAAACTCACAGCAATCCATCCTCCTGACTCAGCCTCCCTAGTGTTGCCAGAGTACCACTGCACCTATATGTAACTTTTACCTGTTACCATTCCACAAAATAATCAGATGTTAAGAGGTAGACCGGCACCCAGTGTGGGTAAACTAGGACTCCTACTGGGCAGCTGACCTTCATTAATAGCCTGATGCCTTCCAGTCCTACTCTACATTTTGAAGTGCCAGATGTCCTGGTGAGATGACCGCATAGCTAAATGGAAAGCCCACTGTTCCCACTTCAAGATGTCCGCTGGCCTCCTGGTGTTCAACAGTCAAGGTCTGCGGACCAGGGAGGAGGGAGGCAATGGTTCAGAGCGCCCTCTCTAAAGAGCCCTAGTGAGTCACCCAACCTCCCCAGCAGGGAGACTGGGCCCCCATGACAGAAGTCATCAGGGTGCTCTGGGCTAAAAGGAGAGTCACCACAGGGGGCAGGAGAGGGGACTGTCCCCATGCTTTCGCAGGAAGCCAAGAGTTCTAGGAAGATTGCGACCTAACCTGGCGAATGACATAGCGGGTACAGGAAACTCCTGGAGGGGCAGCAGCTTGGGTGGCCCCCAGCTGAGGGCTCTCCCAGGCTGTGGCTGATGGCTATGGCAGCAGCATAAGGCTTGGCCTTAAGCCGGTCCAGCGCCGCAGCCCGAGGCCGCCTCTACTTGCTGCTTGACAAGCCCTGCCCGCGCTCTTCCCAACGTACCCCGCATTTGTTCCCCCCGGGCGGGGACCTCGTGGACCCAGCGCGCGGGCGGCGCGGGGTCTCCCCGCTGGCCTCCAGGCCCCAGAGCCCGGCGGGCACCGGGTCAGAGGCGGGCGAAGCCCCGCGCCCGTCTGCCCCGCTAAATTTACCCGGGCTGACTCAGCGCCTGCCCGGACCGGGGGCGGGGACGCGGGTGAGGCTCGGGCGCAGAGGCGGGGTCGCCGCGCCGCGCACCGGGCGGGCGGCCGGGCGGGAGCGGGCGGCGGCGTAAGGAGAGGCCGGGCGAGCCAGGAAGCTTAGGTTTATTGCGCGCCCGCGGTGCGCCCGGCGCTGTACAGACGCGGCTCGTGGAGTCCTCACAACAACCCTGCGAGGTAGGTGCTTGTGAACCCCACTTGACAGATGAGGAAACTGAGGCTCAGGGAGGCGGAGTGATGTGGCCCAGTTCACTCGGATGTTGAGTGGCAGTCAGGCGGCCGGGATCAGGGACCAAAAGAACAAGATCTGGGGCGCGCGCGCCCCCAGCGGTAGGCGCGGGCGCGAACAGCAGGGCGCGAGGGCTCAGCGGACTGGGCGGCCGGAGGAGGCGCGCCGGCCTCGGACGCGGGGACTGACCCGGCTTCACGGGCAGCCGCAGCAAGGACTCGGCCTGGGGACCTGCGGCCGGGGCAACCTGCGCCCCGCGCGCGCCCCCCAGCGGCCGCGGCGAGCGCCGCACCCACGCTCGCTCCTCGGAACCGGTTCCGGAGGAGGCAGCAGTGCGGGTTCTGCGGCCCCGCGCGGGCGCCTGAGGGCGAGAGGGAGGACGCGAGCGCGGGGGTGGCGGGGCTGCGGGGGTCCCTGGCCGACGCGCCGCTGCCTTCCCACCCAGCGCTGGCCGCCGCGCCGGGGCCACCGCCCGTCCTTCCCAGGAGCCTCCTCCGACCTGGGTCCGGGACGGCCGCCCCGTGCCCGCGCAGCCCTTCCCAGGCCCCGGGCGGTGCGCCGAGCGAGGACGGGTCCGGGGGTCACCGAGCAGCCCCGACCAGCCCTTCCCTGAGCACCCCGCGCGCGCCCCACGCCGGAACCCTCGGCCTCGGGTCCCACGGCGAGCCCTTGCGGCCCTCGTCCTCCCCGCGCAGCAGCCGCTGCAAGAGCTGTCCCCACGCCTGCGGCAGCGGCCTCGCGGCTGCCGCCCACCTCGCCCCTCCGGAAGCACAGCCGGCCCCGAGCTTCCTTCGCCTTCCTTTCCTTTCTGTTTCACGCGGGAACAGCAGTAGATGGGGAACGAGAGAAGAACTAGGTGGGGACGGGGCGGGACGGCGGCGCGCGCGGGTCCGGGCCCCTCACTGCGGGGTCCCCGCGGCGCTCTCCCCCGGGGCGGCGACCGGGCCAGGCCGGCTGAGGGCGCCTGGAACTTCTCGGGCGCTGCCCTTCGGCCCTGCCGGCAGCCCGCCTTCCCCAGGCAGGGTCCGCTCCTTCCGCCAGGAGGCGCCCGGGGCCTCGGCGTCGCTTCCATCCGAGGAGCTGCTGCGACCGCTGGGCTCCCCACCTTCGTCTGAGTCCGAGTCCGGGGCGGTGTGGCGGCGGATGCGGGACACGGCTTCCCGCAGGGCTCCGGCGTAGGGCCCGGGAGTCCGCGGCCAAGCCGCACCCGCGCGCCGCGGGGCCGCCGCCGCTTTCGAAGCTTGCTCGCCACCCGCGTCCTCCGGGGCCGCAAGGCCTGAGGCTGCGCGCTCCGGGCTCCCGGGACGCACGGCAGCGCGAGACGGACGGCCCTCGCCGGCCGAAAGTCCCGAAGCGCGGGGCGCGCGCTCCTCCCGGGAGGAGTCCTCCGGCTTCCCGCCCTCGGCTCCGCACGAGTGCCCCCCACCGGGCTGCTGCGGGAAGCAACCGTGCGGCAGCGGTTGCCGGCAGGCGGAGGACAAGACCGAGGGCCCCTCGCCCTCCGCCTCGCAGCTCTTGGGCGCCCCACTGCCATGGCCCGCGACGCGCGGTTCCCCAGGGGACAAGAGCTGCCCCTGCTGGCTTCTCGGAGTTGGCACGTACTGGGACCGTATCACCACGCACGTGGCGTCAATGACAAAGACGCCTTCGCCACGCGCGGGCCCCCGCGAGCTGCGGGGCAGGGTGTGGGCGCGGCGGGCAGCCTTCCAAGGGTCCCGGGCCTCTCTCGGACCCGGGGGCTCCCTGGATCCCGTGCCTCCTGGAGCCCAGGGTCTGGGGAGGGTCTGGCTATGGCGCGGCAGCTGCTTCTTAGGAGAAGGAATCCAGCCTTTGGGAAGCCAAACTTGCTCCCTTCCTTCCTTCCCTTCCCTCGAGCCCTGGAGTCGAAGCCTGGGCTTGGGGACTGGACGCGGGGGGCTGGAGGTTGCAGGTGCCGGCCCGCCTGGAGCGGTCTCCGAGCTTGGGCCACCCAGAACGCTGGCTTGGGGACAACCGTCGCTGCTGCCGTGAAGGCCAGCAGCAGCCAGGCCCGGGGTCCTCTCTGCGGCCCCCTTGGCATACTCTGGCCTCAGCCTGGCTGGTGCACAGCCGGGTGACCCCCCCAAGAGACCTCGACCCTGTCGGAGACCGAAAGCCCCGAGCACGTCCCGGTAGATTCGGGGATCCAGCCTTTTCTTAGCGCGCCCTGCCTCTGTCCTGGCTGGGGTAGGAGCTGGGGCAGAGGAGGGGGTCGCTGGGGAGAGCTCTGGGCCTCGCCGCGTCCCCAAGGTCCTGTGGGGGCCTTCGTAAGAGGGTGGAGCCACATAGGGTGGTGGCCGGTCCCAGTGGCGTCGCGGGGCAGTGCCTGTAGCGCCTCTCAGCAGCAGGTGAGCCTCGTAGCTGGGGGGCCCGGGCCGACGCCCCCCCCAGGGTCCCGCCCACGCCGGCCCCGGGTCCCCGTGCAGCTGCGCGGCTGGTAGACGGGGCGCTCTCCCCGCCTGCCCGAAACGGTCGGGCCGAAGGGCCGCCCCGGGGACGCTGCGGGGCTCCTGGCTGGACTGGCCCAAGGGGCTCCGTCGGGGCCCGGCGGCCTTGCGCCTTTTTCGCTCTGTCTCCTTGGCCTCCCGCTCTTGCGACGCTGCTTTCCTTTTCTCTTGCTCCCGGGCTCGGACCTCGGCCGGGAGCCCCGCCCGCCAGTTGGTCGCCTCCTGCAGCACCCTGGAGGCCCAGGGCCGGCGGGGCGGTGGCTCAGGGGATCCCGGGCGCGGCCTACAACTGGGACAAGGAGCGGGAACCCAGGTGAGCAGTTTGCGGGGCAAAGGGGCCGGGGGCTGGGGAGCCGGGAGCGCCGGAGGCCGCTCGGGGCCCCCACGTGCAGAGGCACGCGGGAGTGCGCGCGAGCGTGCATGTGCGCCCGTGTCAGGGGTGGAGTCGGAGCGGGGCCGCCGCGCACACGCAAGCAGCGCCTGCCCCATGTCACCTCTGAACCCTGCTCACACCCTCTCCCATCCCCCCCAACAAGGTTGCCTGAGGCAGGCCCCTGCCCTCGGGATGTGGGGAGGTGAGAAAGAGAGAAAGGGGCGGCAGTGCTTGCCGGGGTCCGCAGGGGTCCGGACTCCTCTCCCAACCCACCACTTCCCTTCACCCTGCACTCACGTGCGGCTCTGGGACCCTCGGACCCAGTGGCTGGCTTGGAAGTCCATGGGCTGTCGGGAAGGAGCGCGGCGACTATAATGACAGGAAATGGTCTTCACTTGGATCACCAACAGCTTGGACTTCTGCACCCAGAGGCAGCTGCCCGACTCCTCGTCGTGGAGCTCCCGGGGGCTGCGGGGCCCCTCGGAGAAGAGCGGGCCATCCAGCATCTTGCCCACCCCACCCGGCCCCCCACCCTCCCACCCGCCCCACAGCCCCCTCCCAGCTCAGGGAGCCGGCGCCCACTGCAGAGCGGCGGCGGGCCGGGGACTGGGAACTATATATACCCGGGCACACGTGTGTGTGTGTGTGTGTGTGTGTGTGTGTGTGCCTCAGCGTGTATGTGTGTGTGTGTGTCTGTGTGTGCGCGCGCGCGCCCGCGCATGTGACACTGCGCGGACGACACCACGCTACCTCCCCCTTGAGCACGGCCGCCCCCTGGGGCCTGGGATTGGACACCCCTTCCCACTGCTTGGTGGGACCCGCAAGCCCCAGGGGCTGGAGGTGGGGGAAGGACTTCGGAGTCTCGCCAAGCTGACAGTGCTCCCCTCCTTTGCCCCCATTTTCTTCCACCTGCCTGCCAGTTTTTAACCCTTTCCTCTTCTGCATGTTGGCTGCCTGTCCACTAGGGGTTTACACCTAACTTCCAGCCTCAGACTTGTTTTCCCCATGGGGAGTGATGAAAATGGAACTCAAGGGTTTTGCCTGCCACTCTTCGCTGGTCTGTTTCCATGGGGTTGGGGTGCAGGAGGGGCTGGCCTGTGGCTGGGGGGCTATTTTTAGCGGCAGAGATAGCTGAGTAACCAGCTCCCAAGCAGAGGAGAGGAGGCGGTAGCTTTCGGAAAGCTTTCTCGACACCGAGGGTGAGCTGCTCCCCCACCCGCCACTGACCCTTCTACCTTTTACTCTTTGCCTTTGAAGTGTTGCGACCCAGAGCTGTGCAGCTGCACGAAGGTCTGTTTTGGTCACCTGGGCTGCTCTGCCACTCTCATTCTAGATACTTGTCCTTGGGCACACATGCATCCCCCTGCCCCCACACAGCAGGCTTCCTCCCCAATCCAGAAGCCGGAACGGGGGTTATGCTGTTCTGTGCCCACACAGCCTTGCCCAGCCTTCTGGAGCATTTGCACCCGTGCAGAGGAGGATGGAGTGCTGTGCTTCCTAGGCAGCAGAGTCCCTTAGCAACTGCGGGTGAGAGTGGTCTCCACTCCCCGGGTAGGGCTCCCCCTCACCACCAGATGCCTAGTTCACGCAGTCCCTGTGTGAAGCAGAGCTCACCTTCCAGGTTCATCCTGTCTAGGGGGCTGTTGCCTGCATCCACAAGATCCCTCCCCCTAAGCTATACCAGGTGTCCCCTGATTCACCATGGTAATGTTAGTGGCAGCACAGCCCACGCCAACCCTTCCATGCAGAGACTTAGCAACCATGCCTGGCAACCATGGGAGCAGCTCCAGTGAAAGGGAGGGGTGCAGGGAGAGGGAGCAGAGTATGGCAATGGCTTCTCAGGAAGAAGGGATAATTTGCCTCCCCTCAGAGGGATAGGTAAAATTAGATGCCTGTGAACTCCCAAATCCATCCCTGTTTTTCTCAGTTCTGCCCTCACACTCTGTAACTGATTGGCTAGGAAAAGACATACATGGAGCCCTTTGGGTATAGGCCCTTCCCTTTAAGGGGCCAGAAGGGTCATGGAGCTGGGACAGCACTTACTAAAAAGTGTGCAGAACTCTTCTGCTCTCACATGGGCCCTTAGAGAAAACCCAACCACCCCTGTCCCATCCACGTCCCCCTTCATTCCACGTACCGTACCTACCGACTGTACCTACCAACTTGACGGAGCCTCCACATACCCTGGACCCCACTGGAATCCTGCAGCTTCTTAAAATCCCTGCCTCCTCCTGGATAGATCCTCCCCCAGGAAGGAGGAATGTGACATGCGAGTCAGTCCTTTCCACCATGCACCCACCCACACTGTTTCTCCCCCAGCCTTGGGAATGTGCTGGGTAAGCCAGGAGGAGGTGAGCACAGACACAGGACCCTTATGTGGGTGCAGCAGGGAAAGTTCAGCTCTGGCAAGTGCCTGGCTGCGCGCCATGTCCCATCCAGAAACCTCACTGTGGGAACCGTCTGTGGCTGGAAGTTCACCAGAAGGTTCAGGCTCAATGGGGGAAGGGAGGGCCAAGACACCACTCTGAAGCTGCTGAAGGCAGTGCGCGGTGATGCCCAGCTCTCAGCCGGAGGTTTCCACACAGCGAACGGCTCTGATGGTGTGGCCATGGCCCTGTGGCTCCCCTACACTTCCTGTCCAATTCTTACCATGGAGGAAAAGCAGTAGGCAAAGGTTGTAAAGGCAGATACTGGCAGCCCAGCAAAATGCAACCACAGCCCTACCTCCCCTAAGGTCATGAGAATAGAGGGTGTTCCCTCTGCCCAAACAGGGCCCTGTCTGTCCTCTCTGGAGACTGGTGGAGTTTTCCCGTGGCCCAGGCAGAAGAGAAAGTGAGAAAGGGAAACTGCCAGGATTCAGGTGGGGAACAGTTGAAAAAGGGAGAAGGAATATGCTGCTGTAGTAAAATAGCATGAAGCTTGCAGCCAGAGCATTTGGGATCCATTCCTAGCTTTCCTTTTAGTGGCGTGTAGTCTTGGATTAGTTTCTTAGCCTCTCTGTGCCTCAGTTTTAAAAACCTGTTAAAACTAGAATGGTGATAGTATCTAGTAGTATCCTGAGGACTAATGAATTAACACATCCCTAATCGAAAGCTGACATCTGGCCAGGTGTGGTGGCACACTGCCTGGGATACCTGCTATTCCAGAGGCTGAGGCAGAACTGCAACTCCTTAGGCAGCCTGGGCAACTTTGTGAAAGACTCTCAAATTAAGAAAAGGGGGTTGGGAATGTAGATCCATGCTAAAATCATATGCACAAAGCCCCAGTTCCCAGAGGAAAAAAAAGTCTGAAATTTGACATGTTCTAAAATTTGAAACACTAGTTCCAAACATTTTTCATAAAGGACATTTCAGCCTGCATTAGTAAAGCACTAGGAGTGATATCTGGCACAAACACCCTCTCTGTATATAGGAATGATGTACTAAAGAAGCTACACGAAGTAGAAAGGCCGAAGAAATTCTATCAGCTGTAAAAATCAAATACTGTAATACTATCATGAGGTTGTTGTCATTTAATTAGATTTGCCATAAAAATGCCCTTGGCTCACCCTCTGCCCCCCTCCACCTAGCACAGGAACCCAGAGGCCTCCTCCCTGCTCAGATGTGGGCGGGGAATGCCACTAAATGAGCGTGGCCTCCCCCAAACAGCATGGACAGAAAGAATAAAAGTATCTTTGTGACGGATGTGCTGTGCTGCTATCTCAGGACTGAGGCAGGGTGAGGTCTAGGGATCTCTTAGAGATCAGAATTTACTGTTGGAGCACAAAGAGGGGCTGTGCCTAAGAGGACAGGGCTAGGACTGGCTAGGCTGGAAGTTCTCAAGTACATGTGTGAGGGTAGGGGAAGCCAAATATTCCTTCTTTCCATCCAGTCCCCCATCTTTGGGGGAGAGGGTAGGGGCTCTTGCACAGGAAAAGTGGCAGCACAGTCTCCCAAGGTTTCATCTGCTTCCCAGAGCTTCCAGCAGGCAGAGAGGAAGCCACATCACCCCACGGCCTCGCCCCACCCCTGCTCAGGGCTTCTCTCCACCAGTGAGCACCAGGGCCTGCAGGATGTCAGACAGTGACACAATGCCTTTAACCACATCATTCTCATCCACCACTACGAGTCGGTGAACCTGGCACAGAGCAGAAAGACGGGGTGTTTAGTGCCAGCCTCAGTAAGAGTGCATGCTGCACCCTGCCCTGCTCTCGCCCATGCCCCACTCCTCTAGGCTAGCGCCTACCTCTGCCTCCACCAGCCTGTTGATTATGGTTTCCAGAGTCTCGTGCAGGTAGCACTTGAGAACACCTTCAAAGTAGTGTGATCGATGCTGCAGGGCTTTGGTCACAGACACGTCTAGGTTGTTGTAGGTCTTTTCTGCTGCCAGATTCTGGGGAGAGAGGAAGTAGTTGTAGGGAAGCAAGGGAGCCAGGCCCCAGCTTCCCTGTGCCCACCCAACTGTACCAGAAAGACTTAGGGCAACTGTCAGCCTTGTCCACAAGCCACAAACAGCTCCTTCAATTCCTTCTTTTTTTTCCTTGTAGAACCAGGGATCGAACTCAGGACCTTGTACTTGCCAGGTTGGCACTTATGCTCCTGAGCTACCTCCCTGGCCCGACAGCCAATTCCTCCTTAAATAGGATCTGAAAGCAAGGAGCTTTCCCAGACCTTAGGTCACAGAAGAGCCCCCCTTCCCGCTTTCCGCATTCAGCAGCCCGCGCCCATCCCTACTTTCCAGCCCTTCCACAGCACTCACGATAACATCAAACTTGGAGTAGATGTCCACCACGCGCCCTAGGGGGACAGAGGCAGCTCAGCAAGGAGGATTTGGCCTCCAGGCTCCCCCACCCACAGAGCTGCCCTCCAGGCTGAGCTGAGGGAAAAGCAGATTTTCTTAGGGCAACTTTGCCCCTGGAGCTCTCCCTTTCTCCTTTCTGATCGCTCACCTTTATCATCCACCACTGGCAGTGCAGACACTCGGTGCTGTACAAAGATACCCAGAGCCACATAGACGGGGGTGGTGGTGCGGACCACAGCAATATTGGCATAGGTGCCAATCTGTAGCTCTTGCAGAGACTTAGACATGAACTCTGGCTTGGGGAACTCGGTGATCTGAGAAAAGAACCATTAACTCCTAAGGTCCCCAGATCATCCTTGAAGAACTTTTCTTTTTTTTTTGTCTTTTTGAGACAGGGTCTCCTTATGCAGTTCAGGCTGGCCTTGAGCTCAGTTTTGTGGCCCAGGCTGGTCTCGAACTCACACTGATCCTCCTGCCTCAGCCTCCCGAGTGCTGGGATTACAGGCGTGCACCACCATGCCCGGCTCAAACTTTTCAAACCTAGTATATAAGAAATAGAAACTGAGTTGAAAGCCAGGTGTGGTGGCACATGCCTGTAGTCCCAGCACTCGGGAGGCTGAGGCACGAGGATCAGTGTGAGTTCGAAACCAGCCTGGGCTAGGCTACAAAAGTGAGCTCACAGCCAGCCTGAATTGCATAGCTGCATAGTGCAACACTGTCTCAGAAAGACAAAAAAAAAAAAAAAAAAAAAAAAAAAAAAAAAAAAAAAAAAAAAAAAAAAAAAAAAAAAAAAAAAAAAAAAAAGAAAGAAAGAAAGAAAGAAAGAAAGAAAAACTGAGTTAAGGAGAACTTACAAATAATTTGAGGAACTTGAGGATGCGCTTGTGAGTAAGAATGTACAAGGTGTTGCCTGATTCTGGGTCAATAACTGGCAGCCTGTGGATCTTGTTCCGAATTAACGAAGAGACAGCATCAAACAAACTATAAGAAGGTGGTGGATAAAGGTAAGTACCACAGTACCTTAAAGTGCGTTTAGAAAACTGAAGCAAAAGAGCAAAGCGTGGTGGCAGGGTTCAGAAGAGACTTAAAAGGCAAGGGGGAGAGGGAGGGAGTGTGGGGAGGAGTATCTTGTCTCTCTTCTGCCCCTTTTCTGTGAGTTTTCAATGTTGGGGCTTCAGCAATGCTGACAAGGCTGTCCTCCTTTTTGGATAAGTGAACTCACCTGGCATTAGGAGAGATGCAGACCAGTGGCTTGAAGGAGTCCTGGAGGTACACCTCTGAAGGGAGGAGGAGGTCACAGAACACTGGAGAGGTGTCCCAGGAGACCCTTCATCCCTTCACCCCGAATTCTCTACATACCTCTCCAAGTTTCTATTTTGTGTTCTTCTAGCTCATAGATCTGTACCTGGAAAAAGAAGCAGGAAAATGTAAGACTTGGTCTCCTTGCTTGGCTAACCCCTGTGACTTGTCTGGAGGAAAATAAGTGGGAATGAGGGCCTTTGCTGGGGACCATGGCTTTAGTCCTTGGGCTAAGGCTCCTTACCAAGGCTGACTTATAGTACCGGTGTAGAATGTTGATGAAATCCGTGATGGTCAGCATGCCTAGAGGCCAAGACAAGAGCACTCAGCACCCCCTGCCCAGCAGAAGGTGTCACTAACAGTGTGGTCCAGAAGCTTTTGCTTACCCACGAAACTCTGCTTCTTACTATCCCACAAAGGGGCAGCGCGTACACCATTAGTCACTAAGGCGAAGAAAGCTTTCTTCACCTGGAGCCAAGAAAGTCATAATCATGAAGAGAACCTCACAGGGACAGGAACGTAGGAAAGAGGGGTAGGCATGCTGCTAAAAACGCGCGGCCGACCCATGCAAGGGTAAAACCACCGCCCCTGGGGTGAGGTGGGATGAGCCTGACTCAGAGCTCCCAGGAGGTGGGAGGGAAAAGGCGACACACTCACCTGCAGGGAAGTATCAAACACCACCAGTTTGGAGCTGGTGGGAATCAGATCATAGCAGCGATGGGACTTCATGAAGGAAGTGTACACACCATGGTTGGATTCTGGGGTCTCTGCAGGGGTAGGATAGTTAGGAGCTTTGTTCCATGGAACAACTCCCAATCTTTCTTTTCAAAAGAAAGAGTGTAAAATTTAAAACATGGCTTTTTGGTTTTGTTTTCTTTTTTGTATTTTAGGGAAGGGTCTATAGAGTGTTCAGGGTCTCACTACTAGATCGGACTCACAGTGATCTGCCTGTCTACGGCCTCCCAAGAGCTGGGATCACAGGGCAT
>PVJA010050886.1:0-13081 GCA_004027025.1 Myocastor coypus | reverse complement strand
GGGGGAAAAGAATATACTTCTCTTTGGACTAAGAGGAAGCAGATACATACACAGTCAAATGTTCTGCAATTGCAGTGGGCCACCAGTGAAGCTTGTGATGTTGGAGGCTATTGAATCTAAGCCTCCTAAAGCTCATCTCACCAATCTAGCTCTGCGTTTCATTATGCCACTTTTTAAAAGACTACATATGTTAGGGAAACTTGATGTTTGCTTTCTGCGCCTGGGCTATTTCTCTTAAGATTGATGAGCTCCAGTTCCGTTAATTTTCCTCAAAATAACATATTTTGATTTTTCTTTGTAGCTCAATCATACTCCACTGTGTGTGTATTGTATTTTATCTTTCAAAAATTTATTTATTTATTTATTTATTTATTTTTGAGACAGGGTCTCACTATGCAGTTGAGGCTGGCCTTGAGCTCGCTTTTTGTAGCCCAGGCTGGTTGTATTTATTTATTGAGACAGTGTCGCACTGTGTAGTTTAAGGTGGCCTTGAACTCACTGTGGTCCAAGTTGGCCTCCAAATCATGGCAATCCTCCTGCCTCAGCTTCCCAAGTGCTGGAATTACCGGCCTGCACCACCACACTGGCTTAATATCCATTGTTCCATTGTCCCTTGACTGACACCTAGGGTGGTTCCCTATCTTGATTATGAATTGTGCTGTGGTAAGCATGATATTATGGTTTATGTCTAGTTGTCCCCCCAAAGCCTCATGCAGTCGTGGGTGGGGACTTCTATAGATTGAGACTTCACTCATGAGTCACTGGGATTATATGATTTAGTGCTGACCTAGAGTTTGAGACTTGATCCATGATCCCTGGGATTATGTGTTTTAAGTACTTCTGGGATTAAGGGTATAACCTAAGGAGGATAAGCTGAGGCAGAGAGCCTGAATGCAATATAAAGAGAGACAGAGAGACAGACGGAAGTTGTTGCTGTTGGCCTGCTGCCCTGGTTGGTCAGTTGCCTTTGTCGTGATTGTTGCTGTTCTGCCTCCATGACCTGGATGCTCTCTGCCCTGTTCTGCTCAGCCTGGAGCCAGCCAAATATGGACTGAAACTTCGAGTAACTGTGAGCTTAATAGACCTTTCCTTCCTTCATTTTGAGTGCCGCGTATTTGTCCCAGCAACGAGTAAAAAGTAACTAAGACGCATGGGGATGCAGGCATTGCTGTGCAATGCCGGCTTTACCTCTTTTGGGTATACACCAAGGAGTTGTATGGCTTGGTCATATGGTAGCTCCAGTTTGGCTTCCTTGAGGATCCTCCACACTGATTTCCATAATGACTATGCTAATTTATATTCCTCCAGTGGGCTACATTTAATTTAGAATTTAAGTGGTGATTGAATGCTCACTGTAACTCAGTGGTGCAGAGGGTCCAGGTCTAAAGTGGTGAAGCATGCCCAGCTCACAAAGAGGGATTTTTTTTTTTTCAGAACCGGGAATTGAACTCAGGACCTTTCACTTGCAAATAGGGCAGGGTTTTGAGCCAGGACTCCTCCCTCTTCCTGGCATAGTCCAAGATTGCACCAACCTCCCTGCAGGCCTGAAGGATGCTAAAGAGGCTCATCCACCGTCTGTCATCTCCTCTTGCTGATCTGGCCCTGGCTGCCTCTCCATCCTCAGCTTGCCCCTGTGTCTTGGTGTCAGAGCCAAAGTGTCAATGTTCTTGCCCTGGCCCCTTCCCAGAAATCGAGAGCCCAGAGCTCCATGATGCCCATCTGGGAAGGAGGAGCCAGCTGAGGTCGGTAGGAACAAAGGGCCTACTTGATCTACAGCATTGTGTGGGCAGGGCCCCAGGGTCCTTGTCCCTCTTCCCCTGTCCAGCCGCTCACTTTTACTGGAGGCTGAAGCCCACCCTTTGATGCAATTCTCCTGTTCCCTGTGTCTTCTGTGTGTGTGTTGCCTGCTGGGCCCTGCACGCTTGGCTTCTCCTCCCTTCCGCGGCCAGGAGAGTGTTGGTGGTGCAGCTGAGTTTAGGTCCCCAGGATATGGATATCATACTAACTTTTCCTTTCATCCATCCCACCATTCTGTCTTCTCTAGCCTTTTGCATGCTGAGTGGATCCAGGGAAGGGGTCTAGGGGTGGCCCCTAGAGAGGCCCTTCCTGGCAGGGACCAGGGCTCTCATGCTGACC
The DNA here is from genome assembly GCA_004027025.1 of Myocastor coypus. Lineage (NCBI taxonomy): Eukaryota > Metazoa > Chordata > Mammalia > Rodentia > Myocastoridae > Myocastor > Myocastor coypus. Next base: position 10,945 of record PVJA010050886.1, on the reverse strand, counting down.
TTGGGATTGCCAAGGCTTTAACAGTTTCAATGCTCAGCTCCTGCCTCCCCAAGTCTTCTTCAAAACTCTTGGCCTACTTCCACTGAGCAGCCACTATACATTCCTAGATTTGACTACACACTTGAATAGCCTGCGTGGCTCTTCTTCTATTTTTATTTTTACAATAATTAATACATTGTATATTGTTGTCTTTGTCGTAGTTGTTCTGAGTACAAGATGCAGATGTGATTTCGTGCCTAAACCTCATTAGTCCAGATCTTCCTTTTCGTTGCACAAAGAGAAATTAGCTGTATGTATAGTCTAATAGTCCACAGCAGTAGTGGATTATCAGCTTATCTGGCATTAGCAGAAGCTGTTGACAGAAAAGAAGGAAAGAAAGAAAAATGTAATAAAAGAGAACATGAGACAAGGAAAAAAGGCCATAGAAGTGTACTGCTACAATGTTGTAAATGGTTAAGTTCCTAAATCTCTGTGTAACAATGCACAATTTTTTTTTTCACATTCTATAGGGATTTAAAGTTTAGAATGTCAGCAATTGACAGAAAATACCTGTTTCATAGTATGTCTAAGGTGTTTGATATTCAGAAAGATAGTGGGTGGCTCTTAAAAATGACCGTGGACTGAGGTTGTGCGGGCAGTGTTGGAGGGTGCTTTGCAGGAAGGCTTCGGAGAAGCTGCTCCCCAGAACGCCCTCCTGAGCAGCAGCACCACATCATGAATGGGAGAAGAACTGGGAGGGTTACAAAGGCAAAGGGAAAGCAAGCGCCTGGGAACAGAAGAAATTCTAATGGGGGTGGTGCCTCATGGAGATAAACCCCTGAGCAAAGACTGGAAGACATGGAGAGGCTGGGCTGGAAGGAAGCAGCAGCGAGTGTGAGCCAAGGGAAAGCACCTGGGTGCAGCCGAGAGGAGCACAGCGGGGCCTGCGAGAGGCTGCCAGCCTCTGAGTCTGGGCCTCCCTCAACAAGAGCTGTAAGTTTTATTCTACTTCAAGCAGAAGAATTTAGAGCCGATGTTAGAGCTCACAAATTATCCAACAAGAACAAGGGTTGTTCCCAACCAGGGTTGTGTCCAGAGTGAGTCAGGTGTGGTGCCAGCCTATGGCTCCTAAGGAGACCCGCAGTGTCACCCTAGTGTGAGAGCCCTCACGTCTGCACAGGGGTGCCTTGCTGGCCTGGCCCTAACTGCTGCCCTGTTTGTGTGGCCGGTGGTCTTCCCTGGGCTGGTGAGCTCTGAGGCAGCAGGTGGCTGCTTCTCTGGGCTCCTCCACCTGTCCCCATGTGGAAACAGGGAATAGATGTGCTGACTGAGTACCCATGGACAAGGGCAGCCTTCCTGAGAACACTGGAGAGGTCCCTGGCCTTCAGTTCATCTTAAATGCTGAGCATTTTACCTGCTTTCACGCACCTGCCTATTAACGAGGTCGGTGGTGGTTAACCTAGGACACGCGGGCTGCAGCAGGCTGGATTGTGCAAGCCCTGAAAGGCTCACCATCACTGAGCCAGATAATGCCTTTCTGGGGAGGAGTGGTCATGTCTTTTAAACTCAAATGACCCAGCAAAACCCTAACCAGGGTTTTGTTTTACTTCAAAACAGATGGTCACCTACCCTGGAGCTCAAATAAGAAGGCAGAGGAGGCTGCAGTGGAGCTTTGAAATAGTAATTCTTTTTACTATTGAGACAAGGTCTGCCCACCACCCCTCCTTCCCCTCCCCTTCTCCCTCTCCCTTCCTTTCTCCTCTTCTCGCTCTGCTCCCTCTGCTCCCCTCCCCTCTCCTCCCTTCTCTCTCTCTTTCTTGCCATACAGCACTAGAGATTGGATGCAGGGGTTTCTGCACTCTAGGCAAGTTTCTACCACTGAGTTCTATTTGCAGTAATTCTTTCCCTCCTGCGCAGTACTCACCAAAGTCTGCCCGTGGACTTGACCCTGAGAGGGACTATGGGAAGCCAGGGAGCGCTGTGGTGGGTGGGTGGGCCACCTCCCGGGGCCTCTTTGAGTATTGGGCTCCTTGGGGCAGGAGATCAAGTCTCTGAGCATGATCTTCCCTTCCGGGACACCAGCAGTTGTCCCCGCTGAGTGCTGGTCCTTGCTGCTGGTACATGCGAGGTTCTTCCATGGAGAAGTCTGCATTAAGCTCATCTTTTATTTACAACCTGGCCACTGTAACTTTGGGAAGCTCTCTCTAGTTATTTGTAGCTGTTCTTTTTGTTCTAGATGGGGGCTACATAGGGTGTAGAAGACTGAGACCTTCAAGGAGACCACCACTGGGTCTCTGTACCCCCACATCCAGGCTGAAGTCTGAAAGAAGGCAGAGCCTTGGGACTGAGTGCTTCTGTTTGCCAGGCCAGGAGACTGGCTTCTTGAAGATGCTGGTCACACATATACACAACACCTGTGTATACATACAGACATGCTATATGCATGCACACCCGTATATTCATATGTACACACACATGGGCACACATGTATGTGGGCATACCCACATATGTGTGCCCAGCAAAGAAGGGGTAGTAGCCACTCAGACAACTAGCTAGCTTCTCTCCCCTCCTCACATTGTAATGCAAATTACCCACCCCAGGGCCAGGGTGTAGCACTCATACTTACAATCCCAGCATTGGATCAAGAATCAATCACAAACTCCAGAAGCTGCCCCATGACTGCATGAAGCTTTGAGGGGACAACTAGACACAAGCCATAACACCAGATAAACAGATTTAATGAAAGATACAGAAATATGTAAGGATTTGCAAAGCAGGCTTATAGGGGTTGCCTCAAAGTAAGGCAGAGACCAGTACAAAGAGGCCGTTTGTGGTCTGGAGATGTGAGGGATCCAGTCAGAGGTCAAAGGCCCGGAGCTCACCATAGTGCTGCATGTGACTCCCTGCCAGGAAGCTGGAAGTTCCACACTGGAAGGCCAAAGGATCTGTGCTGGAAGCCAGGAGATGGCGCTGAAGAGGAAGGTGAAGACTGGAGCTCCTCCCTCGAAACAGAAGTGAGCCTCCTTTCTTTTTTAAAAAAATTAATTAATTAACGTATTTGGCACAAGGTCTCACTACACAGCTCAGCCTTCCCAGCGCTGGAATTATAGGTGTGTGTCCACTGCACATGTTTTGTGGCATGTGGTACCAGGGATCAGGGATCAGGAATCACACTCAGGCACTTACACTTGCCAGACAGGTGTTCAGACCATTGAGCTTTCTACCCCTGCCCTCTGTTTGTCTTCCATTTCACTCAGGCTGCAAGCCTATCCGCTGGTGCTAGCCACCCTCACGTGGGTCTTCTGTCTCAGTGAATCCCTCCAATCACACCAGCAGTATGTTGACCCAACTTAGTTGGGTGCTTCTTACTCAAGCTGACACGATGAGTTCACTGTAGCAGTGGCTTAGTCAGTCTTAGAGAAAATGACTTCAACAGTGTGGGAACCTCACCCAGGATTTTATGGGATGGGAGGAAAATGAAGGGATTTAGAGGGATGCGAACTCAAGACTTCACAGGCATAAACAGAAGAAATATGGGACAGTGTTTAAAAGAAGTAGCTGTAAATAGAGCTCAAGGATAGAGCAAATGGTTAGCAGGCTTGTGGACTTGCTGGGGTTCAAGTACCAGCACGCAAAATTAATTAGCACATAATTAAATTAAAGTACATAAAAGGGTCAGTGAAAGTGAAGGTTGGTGAGGGAGTTGGTCACTTAAGTGAGAGCAGGCAGAGTAGAAGAGGGTGGTGAGGGCAAGGTCAATCTAGAAACAAGACTGGGTAGGTGAAGTGAAGCCCAACTAAAGGGGCCTAGAAGTTTGGACAGCAGGGTGGGTGTTAGGAGCTAAGTTACTTTTCTTATTACTGAGACAAAATATTTGATACCCATATGTAAGAGGAGGAAAGGTTTACTTTAGCTCACAGCTTGCAGAGTTTCTTCCCCATAGTTGGCTGGCTCCAAGGCAGGGTGGTCTAAGAGAGGAGCATCACAGAGGAAAAGCAGTCCATGGCAGAGCAGGCAGGCAGGCAGCAGCAGCAGCAGCAGCAAGCACCCAGCAGCAGCATGCCTGCCTTTGTCATCCCACTCAGGCCACACCCTATTGATTGGTTCTGTCTATATCCAGGTTGGGGCTCCCATGATCCACATCCTTCATCCCAGCATCGCACCCCGACCCACATTCCTTAACTCACCCTAAATCTGACCAGCTTCAAAAAGCCCCACCTACGAGTGACTGAGATTTTGAGGGAACATCTAGACACAGGTCACAGGAGGAGTCTCACGTAGTTCTTAGAAGGAAATAGAAGAAATGCAGATTGAAAAGCTGCATATTTTACATGTATTTAATTTTTAACCACCATTCTGTGAGGCAAGATCGTCTCATTCCTGCTTCCTCAAATGAGATAACTGAGGCTCAGAGAAGTGAGAAACCTAGTCTAGGCTTACCGAACATGTAATCGATCCAGACAGTTTTCAAACTCAAGCCTGTTACCCTGCATCTCACTATCTCCCAACGAGAGAAATAGAGCTACAATTAATTTAAAGAGAGATTAATCTAGCTGCACTGAAGACACAAGACAGATTGGAGGTCAAGGGACTTGCTATTGAAAGAAACAAGAGTGAAATGAACGTACAGGATGAGCCTGGAACATCTAGTCATGCCAGAAAGCAAGGAAACTGTCGGAGTGGACACAGTTGCCCCACAGGGGCCGAGGACAAGGCGACCCAGGCATTAATTAGGGCAGTAACTCCTGAGGATGGATTGTGAGGGATCCGGATGCATGGGCTGTGGTGAGGTTCATGCCCTGATAACAACCCTAAAAATAACAACTCCCAACGGGCCATGTTGGGATGATGGTAGAGAAACGATGCATCCTTTGGGAAACAGTTGTTTTAAGAGAATTGATTCATTTTGCTTTTTGTATATGAAGTGCCACATTTTGGAAGCATGGCAGCCAATAATGGAAGAGCATTACTGGGTGAGGTCATCACTGGTGGGCAGACTGTAAGAGGGAGTGGGTCGAGCAGTGCACACTGCTGCCTCACCCAAAGGGCCTACTGGATGCTCTGCGCCTCCTCGCTGGAAAGAACACAGCATCTCTGAAGTTCCTTGGGAAAAAAAATGAGACCCACATCAGATGGAGTCTCTAAGGCCACATGTCAATTTATAGGAAGTCAAAGGACAGAAGAGGTTATTAAATGGCGTTCAGGGATGCAGTCAACAAATCCATAATGTAGGATCACTGACTGGATATTTGATAATATTCAGAACTTGCTGTCATTTCAAAGGACATCACTGATAAGTATTAAGAGAACTCTGATCTGCAGATGTGTTCTTGAATATTCATGACAAAATGATGTTCAGAGTGAAGGTTAGGGAAATGGGAGGAGGATTCAGGTGAGACAGAAGGGGCCGAGAGTCAGAGATTGTGGAGGTGAGGTAATGGGCTCATTAAATTGTCCTTTCTACTCTTGGATATGTGAAGAGCTGCCCCCAGTGGAGTGACGCTGGTGATACAGAGAAGAAGGGAAGCAATGGATGAGAGGCGCTTTCTAGAAGGGAAAGGCTAATGAACTGGAGATGGACCCAAAGCACAAAGCAGAGGGAGGGGTGCAGCTGCATCTGAGCCCTTAATTCCCGCACCACGGGAAGCTGAAAGAGCGTGCCCTGCCACCGCCTGGGTTCCAGCAGAGTGAGGCCCTGCATGCAGAAGGCTCCTCTGCCCTGGGGAAGCTGAGAAAAGTTCTCAGCCCAACTGGGAAAATCATCTGCAGTCTGCTCAGTACTTCCAGCTCGGGGGTGTCACCTATTGTGTGAATCCTTCTAGATCTGCCCCGGGCAGAAGCCAGGTGCCCAGGCACCTCGGCGGACTCCTTTCCCTGAGCCCATGGCCTTCTGCATTGCCACATGTGCCCCTAGGGCAGGCTTCTGCGGAGCGGTGCCTCTGTGTGCAGGGAGACTGCTGATTATGAAACTGTTTCCCTGGCAGATAGAACAGTTGGGCACTGGTTATAAACTGAGTCAGAGTGAAGGGAGGGTTGCATCACCAGAAAGCTCTGACCATGGCCGAGTCTGCTGCTTGCCTTCTTCATCCATGGCTAGAAAGGAGTCAGCCAGAATGGAGCCCCTCAGCAGTTTCCAAAGCCCCCTTAACTGCTTGCTTCAAAATCCCTCTCCACGTGAAGTGCTTTGAGGAACTAGGACCAAAATGGTGCAAAGGCCCTTCCACGGGGCACTCCTGGCATGTTACGCCTTGCTCTGACACTTCACAAGGTGAGCATCTATCTCTGTGACGGGCTGCTGGCTGGAGCCAGGCTACCACCAGGGAACTGGTGGCTCAGCCCAGCTGACCTTGGGAACCTGTCGAGCAGGAGACTTCTTGGGCAAACCCAGCGCTCCCAGAGGAAGCAGAAGGTGGGGAGGCCCGGTGTGAGACACTTGATCACAGGTCACTTTCTCAATCCCATCTGTACCCTGATTTTGGGAAGCTGGGCTGCCTCCAAAACCATTGCGCTACTGCTCAGAGACCAAGTAGACTCCCCAGGAGCGCCAGTGTCTTGGACACATTCCAACCTGGGTAATTACATTCTGCCTGTTCAACTCCCTCTGCAGTCTCAGATGGATACTGTTTTCATTGAATTTGCTTTCCCAAATCAGCTTTCCGAGTGACTTCTGCAGACAGCGTGCCCCTCGAAGCTGTCTTTTCTGGTGGAGACACAGAGCAGAGCTTCAGGGTTTTCTGATGCTGGTCTCACAAGCCTCTGGTCATATCGTCAACTAGAGGGGCCAGGGCCCCTGGGGAGACTGGTGCTGGTGGATGGGACAGGGAGGTTTGTGAGGCCTGTCCTCCAGCTCAGGGAAAGGGAACTCAGGAAGGCATCAGCAACCAGATGAGGGGCGCCACAGACTGCTGGTGAGAGCTGGGGCCTGCTCAGCTCAGGCTGGCTTTGTGACTTCGGGCAGGCTGTGAATTTGTCATTTGAGTTGGATACTGCTGAGGTCACTTCTAATTTTAACACACCACTTTTCTGAGTCTTGGAATTACGTCACTGTTATGAGATCCAGCATTTCCCTCTGGGGCCGTGAGGAGGGGGTGGCCCACTAAAGGCCCCTTGGCCTCTTGGCAGCCAAGTGGGGACAGGATGGACGCAGCTGGAGTCTCTTGCTGTTCCTGAGAGGAAGGACCCAGGAGGCTTCCAGCCCAGTGATGGCTTCTGTTCCTATAGTGGACCCTTCTTGAAATCCTATGCATGACAGAGAAGTGAGACGCGTGGATGGACTCTGCCACCCTTCCCTCTGTTGCTTTCACCGCTCTCACAGTCAGTGAGTCAAGGCTTTGAGCAGTGCCGCCTGTGGGCGCAGTCCAAGGCCCTGGGCACTGGCAAGCAGGACAGCTCACCCACCTCCATCTTGGAGTCCTGGGGCTCCTGGACCACAGCCTGAATTCACTGACCTGGTGCAGTCCCGTTCAAGCGGGAAACTGAGGCTCAAGGTTAGACAGGTTTGGAGGGTGTGAAGCCTAGGGTGAGAATTTAGCTCCTAAAGACTTGCCCCAAGTTCTGCCCACACCTCAGCCAGCCCGTTCCAAGCTGGACTTCAGCACAATTTCTGATTGTCTTCTTCAGTGCCTGTGGTTTAGAAGCTTTGCTGAGTAAAACAGCATCAGCTGTGTGGCTATGAAATTGTAGGCACATGGCTGGGCGAGGCCTGGCCAAGGCCCTGGAGTATCCAAGTCTGTGCCCCGAGAGAAGATGGCACCAGAGACTCTAGTAAATAAGCAGAGCAATCTGGCTCTGTCAGGAGTTCTGAATGTCTTACATCTCCGAGGGAAGCTGGGATAATGTGACACCCAGGACAGCTGCCTCTTGGGGCTCCTTGGAAGTGGGGTGGTGGCCTGTGGATCCATTCTCTTAAAGGATACTTTAACTGTCCCCGTGAATATGTCCCTTTGCAGCAAAAGACCAGCTCCCTCCTAACCAGAAGGGTAGCAAGCTAGCTAGGAGTGCTGGGGTGATGGCCTGCTAGCTGCAGTGGGTTCCCAAACTGTGCCTTTAGTAGGTAGTCTATGCCAAATTGCCTTGAGTGATAAAGGTCTGAGGTTAAGCATTGCCTGTCCGCTAGGTGTGTGAATTGAGCTCTCAGTGCTCTAGGGGTTTTGAGGAAGACGAAGAGTGAAAAGGTAGGAGGACAAAGGGCCAGGGTTGAAATCCTGGGGTCTGAACTGGGTGCTGTGATGCACACCTGTAAGGCTACTTAGGATGCTGAAGCAGGGGGGTTACAAGCTCAAAGTGAATCTGAGCACCTTAGCAAGACCTGTAAAGTGGGCATTATAGGGTTTTTCCGAGGATGGGACTAAATCCACTGTGTAGGATGGCACCGTCCCTCACGTGGAGCAGGGCTCAGCTAATGTCAGCTTTGCCCTACTGTCTTAGATATGGCCAATTCAGCAGAAACTTTTCTCTATGATGGAAGCCGTGGCCCTGGAGACCCTTAGTGCTCAGGAAAGGAGGTGGGGGAGGGGATGTACAGGACACAAAGTGTGAGGACATGGCTGGGGCGGGGCAGGATGGGAGGGAGAAGGGCTTTGGTGAGTTACATGGTGACCTCCTGTTTTGCCCCACTTGGTGGCTTTAGGGGTCTGCCCTGGTGGCACTGCAAGAGAGATTTCTGTCTCCTGAGTCTCCTGAGTCCTAGATGTGTTTCATTTGGTTGTCATGGTGATGGCCCCCCCTTGATCCCCCATCATGTGCTATAGCTAGGCTAGCAGAGGCCATCGGGTGTGTGGATCGTTTAGGTCCCACTTGCGACCATGCTGCTCCCTGAATATCACTTTGGGCCACGGAAGCAGCAGGCTTTCTGGATGGTTGAAAATCCATTTGTGGGGTTTAGGATGGGTGGGCATGTGGGGAAGGGGACGTGGAAGGGTCACCATGTTGCTCACAATCTTCAGATGGCCCCAAGTACTAGCCAAGCACTGGTGTGGGTCAGGTGAGCTCTCCCATTCCGCTTTCCCTGACACCACCTCCCTATGGGGAAAGGACCCGGCCCAGGTGAGCTAGATCAGGAGCTCAGTCCCTGTCTGCTTCCATGCAGTTCAACTTGAGGACTTTTAACCGGACCAGTTAGAAACCATTCACCCTATGGTTTCAGGCACTAGACAAACCTCCACTGTGGTGATGAACCCTTTGCTGTTGTTCTTTAGAAAGCCTTGCCCATCTCTGCACAGCGGGGGCTGCTCTGAGCTCTCTGTTTATGCCCAGAACTCCCAGATATAATCCCTTCTTTTCGCTAGTTCTTCCTTTCTTAAGGTGACCTAATTTCTAAGCAAGTAAATGTGGTCAGAGTCAGACCGATGGGCCACAGAGGCCTCCCCTTTTCTCCACAGTCCCTGGTGTGGTCTCTGGGGGGTCACCAGTGGACTCTGAGCTTAGCGAGTGCTCTCAGCCAGAGCGTCTCCATTCCCAGTCACCGCAGATGCAGAGGGGCCCGACTCCATGCTCTGAGCTAAGTGCCAGCTGCAGCTGGGTAAACTTCCCTATTCCCAGCTCTCAGGTCACTGTCAGCTCTTGCCACAGCCCAGAGAAGGGTCCTGGCATGGAACCTGTGGTTCATGTAGTTTGACTCAATCCAAACCATCAAATAACCCCCATCAGACTCCCAAAAGCCTCTTCAGTGATGCCACAGGTCCCTGCCTGTGGCTGGGAGGATAAACGATGGAGCTTTCTGGAATGATCCATCTTAGAACTCTGGGCTTCCATCCCCAGCGTGCGTGGAGGTGTGTCTGTTGTTTATAAGCACGTCTTAGTGAATCCATTCTTCATGCTCCAAATCTCCTATAGTCAAGAGAAAGTTCTTCCAAAACATTGAAAACTTCAGGGCTTCAGTCAGTGACCTTTTCTTCCTTTTTCTCCTTTGTGAAGTAGTAGAGGGGCCAGTTTCCCTCCCTCGCTCCCTTGCTCATAGCCCATTAGCAGGAAGAGCTGTTCCATTATCTGAGCCCTAATGAGCCCACTAACTGGAAAGTAAAGGGCCTGCGGGGGCGATTTCATTTGAAATTCAATGGCCCAGATATTCTAGTGGGCTTTTATCTGGACCCCAGAGTCCACAGAGCCAGGTGTACCATGGCAGGCAGAGGCTATACCTGCCCTGGTACTGGGGAGGATCAGGGCAGGAAAGGAGGAGGAGGAAGAAGAGGAAAAGGGGGAGGGAGGAGGGAGAGGCCTGCCCCAAGGCAGCACTATCTGTTTTTTCTGCTTGTACTAACACCCCTTCAAATGCCCAGGCCTGGGCAATAGCATTGCTGCTCTGTGGTTTGCAGCATTAGAGGCTTTAATCACACTATTTCAGCTTTCAGACTTAATTTGCAAGGTTCAGGAGAGAAGCTTTGACTTGCCTGTGGGTAGCTCGGTGGCCTACTTCTGTGCAGTAGTAGGTGGTTCAGCCTGCTGCTCCCAACGCCAAGTAGCCAAAGAGCACAAATGGTCATCTTAGGACAAATCTTATGGAAAGAACCAGTCGGAGTTGTGGGCATTGCCAGATGTGTAGGGCATGCATTCGTTTGCATATTCCTTTGTTAATTTGCCCGTCTATCATACATTCATGATCTGTAGCCCTAATATTCCTCCTACACGCAACCCTTAACTGGAATTCGTTGCCACTGAGTAGATTGCTGAAATGGAAGATGGGCCCTTGTGTCTCCGAAGGCCAGCGATCCCTCCTAAGGCCAAGATCTGTGGCTTTTCTCCTGGCTCTTCCCCAGCATGACCTAAGAGTGCTCAAGGCTTTTCCATTGTAAAAGTCTCCTTAGGGATCCTACCCTCTCCAGTGCTGACAACGATGCCTCCTCTCATTCCCAGGCAAATGTTCCAGTCCCTCCTTTCCCCAGGGAAGTTTGGCTTTCAGCCCAGTGTCCCCAGAAACTCCTGCACACTGGCTGCTAAGGACCTCTAGTGGACCCGCCCAGCACCTCCC
>PVJA010050885.1:0-13045 GCA_004027025.1 Myocastor coypus | reverse complement strand
AAGAAAATAATAAATAAATAAAATAAAATAAAAAATTAAAAAAAAAAAAAAAAAAAGAAAGAAAGAAACATCTATCAGCCAGACTAACTGGTTCTAATAACAGAAGTCAAAAGAATTTTTAAAAAATTAAGAGGCCAGGGATAGTTCAGTGGCACACAGCCTGCCTGGCAAGCACAAGGTCATGAGTTGGATTCTAGGTACAAAAAAAAAAAAAAAAAAAAAGTAAGTAAGTAAGCAAAATGCAAGGCTTGCCTGGGCTGCAATTCAAACAGCCTAGACTACATAGTGAGACACTGTCTCCAAACTAAATTTGTTGTCAAAGTAGATCTTACAAAAATTTATCATTCTAACTTATAAGTAGAGCAACTGATGAATACGAGGATTTCTCATTCTTTCTTTCTTTCTTAGAATTTGCATCAGATGAAAAACAGCCGAGTGTTTACTTCACATCTTTACAAAAAGTTGTAGGGCCCAGCAGGATGGCTCAGTGGTCTAAAGTGCCTGTAGGTGGCTGCAGGGACACTGGTTCAATCACCACATGCTGCAGCCAGCCCCTCCCTCAGGGCAGGCTGAGCTGGCCATAAAAATAAAAACAATAAACAAACAAACAAACAAACAAAAAGTTCTGAAACAAGAAAAAAATTAAAAAAAAGTTGTATCACATGCAAACCAAAATTATATTCAGATGTTTCATATTTGTTACAATGGTTATTATATATTTAAAAGAAGTATTCACAAAGATGTTAAGAAAATGGAACGTGTCTGCATTGCTAGTGAATATGCAATCGGTACAGCTGTTATAGGAAGTACCAGACAATTCCTTAAAATAATTAAAACTAAGCTATGTAAGTGATACGTGCTATTTGGGAGGTGTGAGAAGCCTGCCTGGTCCCACAGCTGTAAGACCAGCAAGGTAGCATGATTGTCTCAAGACAGAACCAAAAAAGAGATCTAGGGACACAGCTGAGCGGCACAATGCTACCTGGTAGGTGCAAGGTCATGAGTGCAATTTGCAGTATGCAAAAAAAGAAACTAAGATAAAACAAAACAGAATTGCCATATGATACAGCAAGTCTATTTCTGGGTATATATAGTTTTTAAAAAAAGCAGGGAATTGAATTTGTGTCTGCATACTTATGTTCAGAGCAGCATCACTCACAATAGCCAAAAGGTATAATTTACCATGAAACTTCTTCTGGAGATCCTGCTGATGAACAAACAAAATGTAACAGACAATACCACAGCGATTTACTCAGGCTTATAAAAGAAGCTTCTAATACATCTTGCATCCTGGAAGAGCCCTGAAGATAGCATGCTCAGCATGGTATGGTGGCACATGCTTGCCACCTCAGCTATGTACTCAGGAGGCGGAGTGAGGCAGGAAGATTACAAGTTTCAGGCTAGTTTGGGCAACTTACAATGGCCCGGTGTCCTAAGAAACATAAAAAGGCCTGGGGGGGGGGGGGATATAGCTCAGCAGGGAGCCCCTTTGTTAATCCCCAAACCATACACCAAAAAAGCAAAAGTATGTTAAGTGAAATAGGCCAGTGACAGCAGAAAGTATGACAATAGTGGCCAGGGATAAAGATAGAGAAATGCGAAATAATTGTAGGACATAGAGTTTCACCATAAAAACATAAAAAAAGTTTAGAGATGGATGTTGGTGATAACAACAAAAGAGAATAAAATGGATATCATGTTTTTGGTGTTATAAGGGGGCCAGGGATATAGTTCGTCAGCGTAAGTGCCTGCCTGACAAGCACAAGGTCCTGAGTACCACAAAACAAAACAAAAAACAAAACAAACACTGTAAGCTAAAAGAAATATGGAAATAAATGATTTAAAAAATACTCTATCTTTCCAGTCACATTACTTATATTTTAATAAAAAAAGTTATCATCTAGGCATAATGGTACAAATCTGTAATCCCAATACTTGAGGCAGGATTGCTGTGAGTTCAAGTTTAGCCTAGGCTACATACTAAGAACCTGTCTCCAAAAAAGATCTGTTATCAAACGAACTAGATCTTAGGGAAAGCAGCCCACTATTTCCTACTCAACTAATGGCAGTGATGTAGATGTAACTGATCAGAAGCAATAGTTTACCATGAAATTTCCTCTGGAGATCCTGTTGCATTTGCTGAGTATTTTCAGGACGCATGAATCCTATCAGCCTCTGCTGAACTCTAGCAGTAGTCCTAGAACAAAAATTACAGAATTGCACGTATAACAGCTTTATTAAAGAAATCCAGATACTATTCAATTTGAACAGCAAAAAAACAAATTCAATTTTTAAAACTATATCCACATGATCATTTCAATAGATGTAGAAAAACTGACAAAATTCAATACCATTCATGATAAAAACCCTGATAATTGATAAACTCCAATCTATACAATCATTTATGACACACCCACTGTCAATATCATTTTAAATGAGGAAAAACTGAAAACATCCCCTCTAAAATTATCAATATGGGGCTGGGGAGATAGCTCAGTAGAAAAAGCGCTTGCCTAGCAAGCACAGGGTTCTGCATTCAATCCCTGATGCTGAAAAAAAAAAAAAGGATATATAAATATATAAAATAAAATTATGAACAAGAGAGTGTGTCCACTCTCACCACTCTTGCTCAACACGTAATCTTAAATTAGATCCAGAGCATTAGGGAAGAAAAAAAAAAATACGAAGTATATGATTAGGAAAGAACAATCAAACTATGTATCTTTATTTGTAGATGACATGATATTTTACAAAAGACACAGAAAACTGCAACTCCAAACTTATAACTCATAATTCAGCAAATTGGCAGGACATATAAATCAATAAACACGAATGAACAGTATTCAGTTATACCAACAATGATCAATTGATTTTTGTGGTACCAAGTATTGAACTCAGGACCTTGTGTTTGCCAGGCAAGTGCTTACTCTACTGAGCTATCTACTTAGCCCCAGGTACACCAACAATGAAGCCACAAAGAAAGAAACAAATAAAAAAATCCCATTCATGGTAGCTTCAACAGGAGCATGAAAGAATCTAAGTGAGAAATCTTTATAATTAAAATTATAGGGGCTAGAAGATGATAGCTCCATGGGGCAAGTGCCTGCCTGGAAAGTGCAAGGTCGTTAGTTTGAAGCCCCGTCCTGCAAAAAAATAAAATAAATAAAATAAAATTATAGCGCTCTTTAAAAAAAACGGGGGAGTAATTAAAAGATACTTGAAAATGAAGACATCCAATGTTCCTAGATCAGCAGAAACACTTTTATTAAAATAGCCACATGACCAAAATGATATGAAGATGTAATGCAGTTACAAGCCAAACGCCAAGAGCATTCCTCTTAGAACTAGAAGAAAATAACTCCTAAAATTTATATAGGGAACTTCTGGGAAGATGGTGGAGTAAGCAGCAGAAAGAGCCTCTCCTCAGATTTTCTGTCCAGATATTGGAATATAGCAATGCAAAGAAGAGGAGAGAAATGGGTCTTCTGGACCCAGAAAAGATGTGAAGTGAATACTGAAGCTCACAGGGAGAAGGAAGAGAGTAACTTCAATGAGTAGGGAGTGGCAGCACCTTAGCCCTGAGTTGGGGCTCACTTAGTGGCAGGAGTGGTTCACACCTGTGGACATGGTGACTGCTGGCAACACAAGAAGCCTCCAAAAGGGCAGATACCATGGACTGCCCTGGATGCAGAGTGCAGTGGATTTGGCTGTTCCCTGGAAGAAGGTGACCGACAAACAGCCATGTTGAGAAAGGCCAACTCAGAACTTGGAACAGCTGCTGACTTCATCCAGCAGCAATCAGCTGAGGCCAAACCTATATAACATGCGCTACTGCTCTGGGCTGAAAGTGTTTGATCTCAGCCTTACTGCCAGAAAGCAGCCTGAACTTCTGTGGAAATAAAGGTGAAGTCTTGCTGAGACTGTCCACAAACCTGCCCTATGGCTACTGCTGGCTTGCTGGAATAGATCAACACGGTTTTGGGCTCTCATCTCCACACATCATCTACCAGTGACAGCAGAGACAAACCTGGAAGTGGCTTTCTTTTCTGTCTTTGTTGTTGCTTTTTCTTTGATCTTGGTGTATGAGTGTGAACATTAATTTTTAAGGTGTTTTTTTGTGTGTGGGGTTGTTGTGTTCTGTATTTCCTTTTATGTCTCTCTTCTTTCTCTTCCATGTTCTGCACCTATCTCCCAAAGTATGTGAGATCTTCTCTGTTCTCTAGCCTTGTTGCTAATCTCTTCCTCTTTTTCTATTTCTCTATTCTCTGCTTCACTATCCCTTCTATATTTTCTGACAGCAAAAATGACAGTGAGGAGCTGTTTACTGCATATAATTTTCTGCTTTGTTTTAGATATTACATAACCACAAATGCAGTTCATAGGGTTAAAGGTGGCAAATAGTTACCAGTTTGTCACTTTCGAGGCTGTATTTGATGCTATTGTTATTGCTGATTGTACTACTTCAGCCAAGGTGACATAATTGCTCTAATTAGTTGTTCTTCCTAGTCCGGCAAGACTGAGCTTGCCTAAGGGTCATCAATATAGGTCAGTGCCAAAAAAACAGGAGCTAGGCCAAATAGGCAAAAACTTCTCATTAGACTGAGCATTTAAAATGCATGATTTAAAAAAAAAAATGTATTCAGTACAGGGTCTTCTCACTATGCACCTTGAACTCAGTGATCCTCCAGTTTTCAGTCTCCCCAGTACTAGGATTACAGGCATGCACTGCTACACCCAGTCTTTGCGCTCAGAGCAGTGTGCCCAGGGTGGGGCTGGCACTGCATGGGGTATCAGGGATTGAATCCAGGTCCTTACACTTGCTTAGGCTGGTATTTAGAGTGCTAAACTATCCCGTGGCCCATATGCATGAATTTCACAGTACATAAACTATCTCAAAAACTGAGTTAAAATATTGCTATAAGGGGCTGGGGAGATAGCTTGGTGGAGTGGGGTCTAATTGCCCCAGGATTACATGCCAACCCAGCCTCATCAGCAAAACTGGGCATGGTGGTGCACACATATAATCCTAGTCCTGGGGAGGCTAAGACAGGAGGGCGGTCACTATGAGTCCCAGAATCATAGTGAGACCTTGTACCAAATAAGATGAAAAAAAAAAAAAAAAAAAAAAAAAAAAAAAAAAAAAAAAAAAAAAAAAAAAAAAAAAAAAATCTCATATGAAGTGGAATCAATCAAATCAAACAGGGATCCTAGGATTCATCAAAATCAGAATGCATATTAACCTAATCTACTATGTCAAAAAAATTAATTTCACCTCTGTAAAACGTAGAAAAGTTGTTTAATCATTTTATCTAGAACTCAAAATAGAAACACATTCTTTCTCAACATTATTTCAAGGGAAAGCAGCTAGATACAAGTTTATTTTGCCTATTTTTGTTGACATACAGTATCTAGAATTGGCTGGTCCAGTCTGACAGAAAATAGATTAGTAGTGGTGAGGAACCGGAGATGACAAATAGCATCATTGCTAATGGGCACAGGGTTTTCTGGCATGATAAAAATGCTGTGGAAATCAAGAAGAAATGAGTTACTTTACTGTGTGAATATGGTAAAACCTACTGAACACACTTAAAAGGATGACTGTCTTGATATGTGAATCATATCTCAACAACAAAAAATACAATGAAAGGAAAAAAGTAAAATCCTTTTAATTCTTACTTTGGATTTCCTAATGGTCCTCCAGCAAATTGAGAATTTCTATCGAGAAATTCCTGCAAACCTTTCAGTTCTTGTAGCACTGACTCGAGCAGTTGGGAAGAAACACTACTTTCAATCTGTAAGAAATTAAAAATTTTCAAAAGTTTAAAAAAATGCTAAAAAAACTTATCGATAAAATGATGCCTACTCCATATAGTTGTAAATATATATATATATACAAATTGACTTTGAGGTGGCCTTTCTATATAAACAGAACAGTTCTTTCTTATATCAATTCATATCTTGACTTGGATACAGGGCCGCAAAGGATACTAATATCTGTCCACACCTGCTCCAGTAAGTTTGATATACAATTTACGTCTAAAAAAAGTGTACCTTGTTAACATCTGATTTTCTGTATTTTTAAAGGTCATTATCCTGCTAGAGTAGATTTCCAGCACACAAGGTTTCCTAATGTCTTTTTCTAGCTATTAATCACTTCTACTGCTGAAGTAACTGTTTCCACTTCTACCACTAGATGAATTTTTCCAATTCATATATTTAATATACAGTGATGCCTTATTTGTCAACCTCAATGTGTTCCATGTTAATGTCCAACGCCGAAAAAAACCTAAGAACTGAATGCTTTTCCCATAAGAAATGACGGAAGACCAAATAATTGGGTGTGAGGCTCAAAAATTGCAAAATTCATTTTTGTAGGAGTATAACAGACATTTTTCTTGAACTCTATTTTGATTCTCAGTTTTCCCTTTCCCCTTTACTGCTGCTATCACAAACTTTCTTTGCAGCTGTGGTTAATGATATTTTATATAACAAAGCACACACACAAAAAGCAGTGATGAAGAGCCAGCCAAATAGCTCAATGGATTAAAGCCAGGGGCTGGGGTTCAATCTGTGGGCCTGCCACACTGGCGCCGCCCCCCAAGGAGCACTAGAAGGCAATTGAGATTGGGTGTGGTGGCGCCCACCTGTGATGCCAGCTCTTGGGAGGCTGTAAGCAGGTGGGTCACTATAAGTGCAATCTAGTAGTGAGACCCTGAATACCCTGAAGACCCTTCCTTAAAAATACAGGGGGGAAAAAAAAAGCAGCGATAAATATTTTAACAGAATAACACCTACACTGTATGTCTGGGCAGGAGCAGTGATTACACTGAAGCACCATCCCTTTGCACTTGCTGATGGAGCAATGCATGAATCACTGCTGGTCTATATAGATGTTTTCAAGTCTGATTTTTAGTTTGGCTATCCAGCAAAGCTATGAGCACTGAGCAGATTTTTTCTTTTCTTCCAAATTTTGCTATTCAATTGAAGTTATTTTTTAAGAGCAGTATCACTGCATCTCTCAGATAAATGTCTTTTTTGCCTTAGAAATGTAAATTGTAGGGCCAGGGAGAGAGCTCAGTAGAATAAACACTTGCCTGACAAGCAAGGTTCTGAGTTCAATCTCCGGTACTGCAAAAATAAAAAAATTAAAAAAAAAAAAGAAAGAAAAGAAAAGAAAATTGTAAGAGTACCACACCAAGAAGATAGTTGGAATCAGGCAGGTTGGTGTATGTTTGTAATTCCTGCACTTTGGGAGGCTGAAGTAGCCTGGGCCATTCAGAGATGCACCAAGATCTTGTCCTGAAACTAACAAACAAACAAACAAGCAAACAAACCCCAAAATGGCTGGGGATATGCTCAGTGCCAAGGCTCTGGTCTTCTTCCCCATTATCAAAAAACTGGAACCTTTGTATTAAGAAAAACATAAATTTAAAATAATATGTGCTCTTATTCTATAACTACTAAAGAAATCTCTCTACTTGAACTTATAAATTACAGAGCTCTAAAAGATGTTTTCACAAAGCAGTCTGAGAAATATCTCAAAACATGGATATACTAAATCCAGAGTATTGTGTACATATTTTAAATAGCAAATTTTCAGTGAAATAAAGTAATAGTGTTGACTTACTTACCCTTTACAATACACTAACAAGGAGACATGTTATTCTTTCTATTTCTTTTTTCTTTTTTATTTTTTATTTTATTTTTTTCTTGTTTCACAACCTTTGTTTGTTTATTCACTCATTTTTATGGCCGGCTCAGCCCGCCCAGAGGGCAGGGCTGGCACAGCATGTGGAGCCGGGGATCGAACCACAGTCCCTGAAGCCGCCCAAGCTTTCCCAAGCAGGGCTTTAGACCACTGAGCCATTCTGCCGGGCCCCTCTTTCTATTTCTTAAAATGTTAAGAAATTTACTCATCAGGCACTTTTAAATAATAGAGCTAAGGCTTACAGGACAGTTTCTTGGACCAGAACACAAACTTGTACATAAAATCATTATTGTTTACAATAACAAGAAATGTGAAATAAAAATTTAGCTATCCATCAATATTATCAACCAGTTACATACAAATAACAGGATAATATTATACACACTTACTGCAGTGATCTCTCTATTGCCACTTTTGAATACTTTCTCCACAACTAAGCTAGCATCCCAAATGTTTCTGGAACAAAAAGTTATTTTAACAATTGTAATTACAATATGCAGTAAATTCTTTTCTGTAGAAATGTTAATATCTTTGTTCAGCTTTCAAAAGGTAGCAATGGTTTCATTACAAATGCATTCAACTACATAGAAAAGCAGGAAATAGGAAAATTTTCAAACCAAGTATACCTTCTTCTAGGTAATGAAAAACTGTTGAAGATAAATCAAGCCTCTGGATAATGAATTATAAACAAGGACCTTATAATCAAGAAATCCATTCATTTATAAAGGTCAGTCCTCAGTCATACTTTAAAGTGGTTAATACAAAGAAAAGCATACATGTGTAATTTAAGAAAAATATACACTAGCCATGACAACAAATTAGATGGTAGAGTGACTGCCAATACACAGCAATTTTATCTTTCCTTAAACTTATTTGTTTTTAAATTTTGTGATTGACACATGATCAATGCTGCAATTATGAGTATCAGTGCTGCTGGGAATATGGGTGTGAATGTTACACACGGCCTAGGGCAAACAGCCTGAATGCAATTCAAGGAAAAGAGGCTTGCTCTCCTCCTTTCCTGTGCTGCCACTGCTCCTCCCTTTTGGTTCTTGCTGTTTTGCCCCATGGCTGCCCTCTGCCATGTGGAACTCTGCCTTGGACCAGCCAAATATAGACTGAAACCTCCATAAATAAACCTTTCCTTCCTTAATTTTGGGTGTCGCTTATTTTGTCACAGGAAGGAGAGAAAAGTACCAGAGACACAGGGGAAGTCTATTTCACAACTTCTTAATCTGAGTGGGCCTTGAAATCTTCCTACCACCAAGCAAATGAAGTGGAAAAGTAAATAAGAGGCTAGTTCTGAGTGTAGGCCTTAAGAAGCTTCTAAGTTTCTACTCCTCAAGGAATCCTTTCACCAGAAAGTGAAGATAATGAAACCATGTCGACAATGGCATATCTGTCTCTGCTAAGACTAAATCAGCAGAGCAGCATGCTCCTAAACATGCAAAAACCATGCAAAGATAAAAAGAGTTCTTTCTAACCTCCAAGCTAACTGCACAGACATGGGCAAAATGAACAAGAACAGGATTTCTCATCTGACATCTAGATACATGTTGCTGAGTTATAGCATGATTTGAAATGTTATATTATTAATATGTAGTATTACATTAGTTTATTAATAGATATATCCTGATGCTACACACACAGACACACACACACACACACACACACACACACAAATAGGCATATAAATATATAAATACAAAGACTGACAGAAAATCTCATCAGTGAGAGAGCTAAAAATAACAAGAAAATTTAACAAATAAATGATGCCCCAAATTTGTTAAAAATATTTCATAACTCCAAATAACAAAAGGTGACCAACAGTCACAGCCTACTTACCCCATGATTCGAGAAAAGTAAATACAAATACCATTGTGCTTTCCAGAGTACACAATCTCTGGTCCAGGCACACCACTCATACTTGTGGCCTGTGTTGCTGGGTTTCCCACAGGACAAACAGGAGTTGACATGGCAGGAGACTGGATACCTTTAAACACACATAACCACCAAACTCTTTAAGATACTACTCTAAAAATTAAGAATTTTCAATAACCAAAGTTTGTTGCATCTGGACACGAAAAATAATGCGATAGATATGTCAATTCATTTTGCTTCACAGAAAGGGACGCTTTAACTTTTGACTTGACACATTCTTCCAGGCAGATTTTGAAGTGCTGGTAATGCAGAATGAAAAAAAAAAAAAAAAAAAAAAAAAAAACCCAAACCAACAAAACCTTGGCAATTCACTGCTCCTAACATTATGAGTGAAAAATAATTACAAGGTCTAGCTAAATGCTGATATTCCTAGGCACACTACAGGAGCTCTTTAATAAAAGCATTCAAGCCCAAATGCCAATCAATACCTGCTTGGATATCAATTTTATTTATTTCTATACATATATTTTTTTTGCAGGACCAGGGTTCAAACTCGCAACCTTGTACTGTGCCACAGAGTCATTTCCGTGGCCCCTGATATCACTTTTATTTTATTTTATTTTATTTTTGATATCACTTTTATTGAATGACACTTTTTGCAAGGTATTAGGCAAGGTGCATCTTATTTTCACAGTAAACACTAAAGATACTGACATATAATGTTAGTTCTTGAAAATTAATAGTAGCAATCCAAAACATAGAAAAGGTTACCTTGAGATGGTGTTCCCAAAAAGGCTGGATTAGAATAGGGACTACCACTCGGAACGGGAGAACCTAATGAAAGAATATAAAATTTATAAAATAAACTCCCTATATTTTGAATCTGATCATAGGTACAGAACCTGTTTTTAAGCACAAAGAAGGAATACAATCACCAAAGTTACATTAAAGAATTAGGAACTCGTCTCTTTTTCCAGTAACTTTCCCCATAATCCCCATAATAGAAAATATTAAAAAAAAAATACTGACAATGGAACTGTTATTGAATCATGTATCTCTTTCCTTTTTAATAGGTCCATTTTAACAAAGCGAATGCTGTAAATATTATTGGTTGCATCTATTTCACTATACAGAATACACTAAAGATTTAGTGTAAACTACACATTTATCACCAAAAATGCTGCAGTTATAAAATATTACAAAACACTAATAATTTTTTTTTTTTTTTTTTGAGGTTTGACAGTGAAGTTTAATGCTCGGAGCATACAATATCAAAAGCGTTGAGCAGCAGAAAGTCCCAGGCTGTGCCGTGGGCTTCCTTCATGTCTGTCCTTAGGGCTCTTTGCATGCAGTGGGCGTTGTGCTGGGAAGATCTGGCCCCACTGGACACCACAGCAGTCTGAAAAGGGTGGCTAATCATCCTTCTTAAACTTGCCGTTGATGCATGGTACCCAGTCCAGGATCAGCTGCCAGTTGGTGGCCCACACCAGCCCCACAGCACCCACATGGTAGCTGCTTGGGTCCAGTTCTTAGCCAGCTCCCAGTAGCGCGGGCCCAGAAACCTGGTCAACATCGTAGCTCTTGTCAGTGAACTAGGTCACCCTGTCTGGCGCTCCGACCGCACTACCAAAATATCATAAAATTTCTAAAATTTAAACTATTACAAAGTTTCATTTCAATGTTTTGTACTCACTAGAACAAACAGGAATGCCCAAGATGGGACCGACATTACTTGGAGTGGGGAGAGTAGTTGGAAATCTCATCTGTGCTTCACCACCATACCTATGTGAGTGAGTAAGAATAAAAGTAGAGTTCAGTACGGTTAATTATTTTAAAAACTACTGCAGCCAGGGAGATAACTCAGGGGCACAAGTGCCTGTCGGGCAAGTGCATGGTCCTGAGTTTGATCCCTGGTTCTGAAAAAATAAACAAAAAAATAAAAACTATACAAGGATTGTTCATAGGCCTACTGAGCTCCCAAATAAATGTTTAAAAATTTAAATTTTAGCATACAGTGTTAAAAATGAAATACATACCTGACACATACAATATCATGCAGTTAATGCTGACTCTATATTGCCACTAAGAGGCCTTAACAAAGATACTGCAATGCATAATACTTCGTGAGAAGAAAGCATTGTAACTGCCAGCCCACACATTAAAACATGTTTTTAACAAAACCACATTTTAAAACTCATCTGTTGTAGCTATGTGTACTGTTTTATTCTAATGGTAATAGGGACTGAACCCATTGCATTACCATTAAGTTATAATCCAGAGTATTTTAATCTCTCCTTTCTTTTGAGACGACTTTTCACTAAGTCCCTGAATTGCCAAGCATAGGTTCAAACTTCTCACCCCTCTGCCTCAACATCACAGTGTTTGGGGTTAGGTTAGCATGTACCACTATGTCCATCTACTTAAATATTTTCCAAATAGAAAAGAAAACTCCTTCAGAGCTATATCTATAGCACTTACCTGATATGCATGAAGCCCTGGATTTGATCCCTACCACAGAGAATAAAAACTACAATTTAAAAAAAAAATTTATAATAAATTTCCTTACTGTGATTTAGAATCCCTCAGAACAATGATACACATAATACAGCAGAACTGGTAGTTTGAGGAAACAGAAAAAATAGCACAAAAATTATGCCAATGTAGATGTTTAATCGTTATTTTAGTATTTCCCTTTTTACACTTTTGCAAATGAAGTTCAATGATTTTGCCTTGAGATGGACCTGTTTGGCACAACCCTCACTTGTCATATTGGCAAAGCAATCATTTAAAAAGTTGCCAGCACACAGACTTGACATACCTGAAGAAAGCCCGAGTTGCCCAAGCTGACACTTCTCGATCACAGGCGGCAGTGGAGCAAGCAAGGATAAGGCAAGTAGCACAAGCCTGGTCTTCCTGTTAAAAATAGTCTCTCCTAAACATCTTAGCAGAGGTTTTGTTTTTACTGATACAACTAACTTTCAATCTGTTTAATTTTATTATTTTTTTTCTTGTTTCAGAACTTTTGTTTGTTTATTTATTTATTTTTATGGTCAGCTCAGCCTGCCCTAAGGGCAAGACTGGCGCAGTGTGTGGTGCCAAGGATCGAAGCACAGTCCCTGCAGCTGCCTAAGCTTTCCTAGGCAGGCGCTTTAGACCACTGAGCCATCCTGCCAAGCCCCCAAATCTCTTTAACATAAGCACGAGTATCAAACTATCCTTTCTCTTTTTCAATTTTGGTACAAGTGCCTGCCTGGCAAGTGCAAGTTCATGAGTTTAAACCCTGGTCCCGCCAAAATAAAAAAGACAAATAAATATTTATTGGTATCTATTATGTGCCAAGAACTACTTTAACAGTTTGGTATATACTAATCCTTATGGGACATATAATAAATGCAACACATATTATACATTGAAAAACCCCGACAAAAAAAAAAAAAAAAAAAAAAAAAAAAAAAG
>PVJA010050884.1:0-13082 GCA_004027025.1 Myocastor coypus | reverse complement strand
AGGCCAGCCTGAACTGTACAGCGAGACCCTGTCTCAAAAAAAAAAAGTAATTGCTCCCAGGCTGGTGACATGACTCAGTGGTGTAAAGTGCCTGCTTAGGCAAGCTTAGACAACCACAGGGATCTCAATTCGATCCCCAGGACCACGTGCTGCACCAGCGCCACCCCCAAGGCAGGTTGAGCCGGCCATAATATAAAAAAAAAAAAAAAGAAAAGGAAAAAAAAGAAAAGAAAAAGAAGTAACTACTCCCTTCAAAAGGTCAGCAGAAATCGGCAATACAATTATCCAAATTATCCTGCATATATACTTAAATAGAGTTTTTCCCCTTCTTTTCTTTGTCCTTTTTCTCATCCCAGCTTTTACTTCTCATTGAATAAATTCTTTCGCTTTCATAGTATCTACTGGATCTTTCATGTTTTATTTCCACACTAGCAAGACAATATGACGTTTGCACACAAGGGTCTGATTTATTTCACTTACCAACAGTCTCTGGTTGAATCCATTTATTTACAAATATAAGTTTCTTTTTAAGAATGCAAATTTTTGATAAAAATTATTACTAGTGAGGTGTCTTAGTCATTATTTTATGATGTATTCATAAGAATTCTAGCATAGAAACTTTTTTTTTTTTGTCTTTTTGAGACAAGGTCTTGTTATGCAGTTCAGGCTGGCCTTGAGCTCACTTTTGTAGCCCAGGCTGGTCTCGAACTCACACCGATCCTCTTGCCTCAGCCTCTTGAGTGCTGGGATTACAGGCGTTCGCCACCACACCCGGCTTATTTTTTGTCTTTTTGAGATGGGGTCTCACTATGCAATTCAGGCTGGCCTTGAACTCACTTTTGTGTCTAGCATGGAAATTAAAGTATTTTTTAAACTTTATTTATTGATATATGGCTGGCTCAGACTGCCCTGAGGGCAGGACTGGCACAGCATATGGTGCCAGGATCGAATCGCGGTCCCTGCAGCTGCCTAAGCTTTTCCTAAGCAGGCGTTTTAGACCACTGAGCCATTCTGCCGGGCCCCTATCTAACATAATTTTCTTTTTCTTTTTATAATACTGCTGATTGAAGCCAGGCCTCTCATGCGCGATCAAGCACTCTCCACAGAACACATCCCCAGCCCTGAAGTGACTTTTGGTTTTTTAAAATTATTTTATTTTTTTGTTATGGCCGGGTCAGCCTGCTCCGGGGGAGGCGCTGACATGGCATGTGGTGCTGGGGATTGAACCTTGGTCCTTGTGGTTGCCTAAGGTTGCTTAAGGAGATGCTTTAGACCGCTGAGCCATCTCACAGGACCCCTGAAGTGACTTATAAAAGCTTTTTATTAGGTTAATTTAAAAACACAAAATGCGGGCCGGGTGTGGTGGCTCATGCCTGTAATCCCAGCACTCGGGAGGCTGAGGCAGGAGGATCAGTGCGAGTTCGAGACCAGCCTGGGCTACAAAAGTGAGCTCAAGGCCAGCCTCAACTGCGTAGCGAGACCCTGTCTCAAAAAGACAAAAAACAAAACAACAGCAACAACAAAAAAAAACATACAAAATGCAATTAATGTAAGTATACCTATTTAGCCACCTTAAATATCAGTAGCAATTCTATCATTCTTCAGTTATGCTTAACGATTCCTTCCCAAGTGCCTGCCAAGTTTCCCAGATTTGTTTTATCTCACTTAAAACACAGAAGAATCAAATCCTGTGTAAATTGAGGCTTGGAGAAGTCAAGTGATGTGCAGAATTCAACCAGTTATCAAGAGCTGGAGTAGCTTCCAAACCAGACTTGCTGCCCTAGAGCATTAGTTGCGCTAGTGTGCCTCAGCTACAGTACCCAATTCTTTGATCAAATGCCAGGCTCCATATTTCTTTGAAGATATTTTTAGATGAGATTATCATTCCAGGAAATCAGCGCTCTGCATAAAGCACATTTCCTTTCATAATGTGTAATTGAATGGGGCCTTTTCTAAGCTGCTGAAGGGCTTGAAAGACAAAGACAGGTCTAGGAGCAAGACAGAATTTTTGCTTCCAGACTACCTTCAGACTTAAGTCTACGGCATCAACCTGTCCTGGGTCTTCAGCCTGTGAGCCTACCCCCCAACTTTAGACTTGCCAGCTTGCAGAATTGCTTCAGCCGATTGCTTAAAATAACCCTTTCCCTCTGTTTTGTTGGAGAACCATGTGCTCTAGCTTGGATGAAGTTTGTCCCCAAGTTTCAAGTGCTGGAAGGATAGTCCTCAGTGTGGTAGTGTTATGGTGGTGGGGTGGACTCTCGAGAGGTGGGGCTGAGCAAAGGGAGGCTGAGTCCCTGGGCGCACTGACCTGGGAATGATTTGAAGGAGTCTTTTCAGCCTGCCAGCTGATATATGATACGTTTTGTACCTATTCTTGGTGGCCTAAGATACTAAAAAGATAGAGCTTAGAATATTAAACGGCTTTGTAGAGTTTTGAAATATAATACCGTGCTTTAAAAGATAGATATCTGGGGGCCCGGCAGGATGGTTCAGTGGTCTAAAGCCCCTGCTTGGGAAAGATTAGGCAGCTACAGGGACCATGGGTGGATCCCCGGCACCACATGCTGCACCAGCCCTGCCCTCAGGGCAGGCTGAGCCGGCCATAAAAAGAAACAAACAAACAAAAGTTCTGAAACAACAACAACAGAAAATTAAAAAAAAAAAAACAAATGACCTGCAGGTCTAGTTACACAGCACTCAGAAGGGAACTTGGGCATTTTACAGTATGACAACTGGTCAACCTCAGTATGACAACTGGTCAAACTCAGAACGTGCACTTGCTTAAGCCACTGGGTTATTTTCCCAGCCCCTCAGCCTCCTGTCAGGATGAGACACATTTAAACAATCATCTAACAATTAGAAAGTTACGTTCATAATATTCTGAAATTCATAATCCCTGAGGGAGAAAAAGGATGCAAATATCTCTATCCTATGTAACTCTTTTTTTTTTTTTTTTGTCTTTTTGAGACAGGGTCTCGCTATGCAGTTCAGGCTGGCCTTGAGCTCACTTTTGTAGCCCAGGCTGGTCTCGAACTCGCACCGATCCTCCTGCCTCAGACTCCCGAGTGCTGGGATTACAGGTGTGCGCCCCCACGCCCGGCCCTATGTAACTCTTTAAGTCAGTCCTCTAGTACCTGTGAGCCAAGAGAGATTGCACTGCCCTTATTCTATTTTTTTAAGAAACAGTTGCTATTGTTACTCTCATCAGAGCTGGCTTCTTTGTGCAACAAATTTGACAAGGGAACTATTACGGTTTGGGTTTAGTAGTCCTCCAAAAACCTGATGTTAAGTCATGGGGCAGATCCTGTTCAGGAAGCAGCATGTGGCTTCAGGGGCGTGGCTAGAGGACCAGGGCGGGGCTTGAGGAGTGGGGCCGTAGGCACCAGCCCTTAAACCAGTAGCTCGCTTCCCACAGCCTGGCCTCTCTTGGAGGGGTGCAGTGAGTCATCCTGGGCACAGTGGCACCCCAGCCTCTCCTCCTGACCCTGTAGTGTGGGGCAGCAGCATGTGCAACTGAGGCAGCCTCAGGCAGAGAGGAGATGTTTGGGGAAGACAGAGGCACCGACCCTCTCTTCTGACCAAGTAAGGCTCAGAGGTCGTCTTGCTATGTAATTCAGTCGGTTTTCCATTATGAAACCTCCAGTAACTGTGAGCTAAATAAACGTTTCTTTCCTGCATTTTGAGTGTTGGGTATTTGTCCCAGCAATGAGAGAAGAGTAACTGAGACAGGAATCTTCTGGAGAAAGGGACAGCGCTTCTAGATGGCGTAGGGGAGATGCTGTCCTGCACACAGTCCCACCCCACCTAGAACAGTCAGTGGAAGGACCGACAAGCAAGCTGACGTCCAAGATAGTTATTCAGGGAGAGAACAGGCAAAAAGAAGTCAAAGACACAAGAAAATAGAAGAAAAAGGAGAACTTTTAAACACATGGACTTGTAAATATATCTCATGGGCTAATTATATACTTTTTTTTTTGAGACAGGGCCTCACTATGCAGTTCAGGCTGGCCTCGAGCTCACTTTTGTAGCCCAGGCTGGTCTCGAACTCACAACAATCCTCCTGCCTCAGCCTCCCGAGTACTGGAATTACAGGTGTGTGCCACCACGCCTGGCAACTTATATGCTTCTATGAGTGACTGAAAATACTAGCACACAATCATACATATTTTTCACATTTCTCCATCAAAATAACAGAATGTGTTAGTCAGCTTCCCACTACTGTAACAAGTATCTGAGAAGCTTGAGTGATGAAAAGAGAAGGTTCACTGCAGCTCATAGTTTGGAAGTTTTATTCCTAACCACAGGCCCTGCTGCTCTGCAGTGGGAGGCAGCCCAGCCTGGTGGGGAGCAGCTGGGGGTCACAGCCCACCTCATGGCACCGTGACACAGAGGAAACGTGGAGCTGCTGTGACCTCCAAGCAGTTTGCTCCAGGCCCCACCCTTACCTTTGCACCCCTTTCTGATGGACCAAGTTGGAAACTAAGCCTCAGCACCCCCGGCCATCAGGGCCATTTCAGCTCCACACTAAGGCAGAGACCATAAAGGGTCCCAGTGTACTAGCCAGGACCTCGTGCAGCAAAAGCAGACATGATTCCACTTAACAGACCTACTCCACTGAACAGTCGGCTATTGGTAAAAACCCTTTTTACACTACAGCTGATTTCCAGACCTACAAAAAGTGAGGTGCATGGGGGATGGTGGAGGTGGCTGTGTGCTTGGAGCTTTGTCTACTGCGCCTCCACCCCCAGTGTAGTCTGGGGTGTGCAGAGCTGTCCCAGGGCCAGCGGACTTGGTTGGTACTGCAGAAACACTTGCTAAACAGTGCTGCACTTGTGCTTTTCTATTTTTACTATTGTTTGCATGCTAATGTTTTTTTTTGGGGGGGGCCGGGGTTTGAACTCACAACCTTGCACTTGCCAGGCAGGCACTTGGGCCACAGAGCTATCTCCCCAGCCCCACTTTTTTTTTTTTTTTAAATACACCTAGGACAGGGTCTACAGGGTCTCACTACACAAACCAGACTCACAGTGTTCTTCCTGTTTTCAGCCTCCAAAGCGCTGGGATTGCAGGCAGTGCTACCGCACCCAGTCTCAGTCTCTGTATCAGAGCACCCTGGGGGCAGGATCTGCACAGCATGCCAGGGACCAAACCTCAGCCACTGTACTCTTGCCTAAACAGGCACTTTAGTCACAAGTGAATGCTTTTCTGTGAACGGTGGCTCAGGGAAACAATTCAAGAAGAACAATGGTACACACAACACACTACTTTCTTAGAGGTCTCTGGTGCACACAGACAAATAAAGAGTATCAGAATACCTAGAGAGGGGCCCGGCAGGATGGCTTAGTGGTGTAAAGTACCTGCTTAAGAAAGCTTGGGTGGCTGCAGGCACTGCGGTTTGATCCCCGGCACCACATGCTGTGCCAGCCCTGCCCTCAGGGCAGGCTGAGCCGGCCATGGAAGTCAATAAACAAGCAAACAAAGGTTGTGAAACAAGAAAAAACAAAACAAAACAAAAAAAAGAATACCTAGAGATTCCAGAAAAGGGAAGATTTCACAATAGACCTCGGCATCACCAAGGAGATTTCACTTTGTAGTCCACATTGTCATCCCCAAGGGACAATGTGCAGAATGTTTGTCCCAGAAATAAGCAGTATAACATCTTCTTTGTCATATTGAAAGGATCGTGAAGATTTAAAAGACTTACCAAAAGGATCTACTTAATATCCTGAGAGTTAAGATTTTTGCTTACATTTGGCTTCTTGGTACAGTTGTTTAGTTTTTGCCCTATCATTCTCCTAATTGAAACGTCATCTGTATTGGGAAATAACTGCTTTGTTACTCCTGTAAAAGACAACAATAATATGCAATAACTTTATGAGACTTTTCCATCTTATGAACTGAGGTCACACAGCAAACATCCTACATTAAAATTTCATCTCTGCATTGCAGAAGTAGTATTCTCATGTGACAAGCAGGTGAATATATATATATATATATATATATATATATATATATATATATATAGCAAAGCAAAACACACTAAAAGCTCTATTTCATAAATGAAGAACATACACATTTGTTTTTCTAAAGTCCCATTTAAATTTTATGCTACGATTTTCTTTAAACTCTACATATTGAGCCAGCAAGATAGCTCAGCGGTCTAAGGCATCTGCTTAGGCAAGCTTAGGCAACTACAGGGACCGCGGTTCGATCTCTGGCACCACATTCTGCACCAGCTCCACCCCCCAGGGCAAGCTGAGCCAGCCATACATTTAAAAAAAAAAAAAAAAAAAAAAAGAACTCTACATATCTTTGTTCCAAAATGTTAGGGATTTATTTTATTTTTTATTTTTATTTATTTATTTATTTTTTGTCTTTTTGAGTCAGGGTCTCGCCATGCAGTTGAGGATGGCCTTGAGCTCACTTTTGTAGCCCAGGCTGGTCTTGAACTCGCACCGATCCTCCTGCCTCAGCCTCCCGAGTGCTGGGATTACAGGCGTGTGCCACCATGCCCGGCTGTTAGGGATTTATTTTTATCCCTGCCTAAGATCAATCAAAATGACTAGATTCCAATTGATCATTTTCCAACCAAGAAATGAGATCTATTGAGCTCAGAATCAGTGAATTTAAATTTCTTCAGTGTTTGCAAATAATATTAGTTGGGTAATAAAGAAGATCAAATTTAATGAGATGCATTAACTTAAAAACACAAATGGGCCGGGCGTGGTGGCTCACGCCTGTAATCCCAGCACTCGGGAGGCTGAGGCAGGAGGATCGCTGCGAGTTCGAGACCAGCCTGGGCTACAAAAGTGAGCTCAAAGCCAGCCTGAACTGCACAGTAGAGACCCTGTCTCAAAAAGCAAAAAAAAAAAAAAAACACAAATGGAATAATGAAATTAACCTCTATCTGGAATAAAAGATGAGACATAGCTAAGATGGGAAAAACAAGATACAAATTATTATTGAAGTCTTTTTAGAATGCTGTGAAACTTTATTTTCTAAAACTATAAGCTCTATTAAGCCAAACATCTTAGTTACATAAACTTGAGTCCTATTTGACAATCATTTTAATGAAAAGTTTTTCCATAAAAAAGTTTTTCCATATTTAATGAGACTATTATATTATTCTAAAATTTTTCTTTCAAAGAAGACTAAGTTTTATGAAGACCCTGGCAGAATTAATTGACCTTGTATGGTAACACCAGTTCAAATTCATGTGGCAGTGTGGTGCAATCACCTATGATCTCTTGGACTTCATTCTGATTCATAGCTGGCTTTACGGCCTTGTCCCTTGAAGTGGAGGATTTCGCCCCAGTCAGGCTGTGTGTGGCCATGTACTCATTCGTGTAAAGCACTTGCATTAAATCATTAATAAACTTCTGAGGTTTGTTCTTATTGCAGCGGGCAATCTGCCATTTTTCAATCTTGAACTAAAAAAATAAGAAATGATAATTGAAATTAGAAAAAGAAAAATGATCATCTGCTGAAGTATATTACTGAGTTAAAACATAGCCAAGAACAGTATGACCATTCTTTAAGGCAGCACTTCACACTTTTTAAAAAAATTTATTATTATTATTATTATTTTTTTTTGTCTTTTTGAGACAGTTGAGGCTGGCCTTGAACTCACTTTTGTAGCCCAGGCTGGTCTTGAACTTGCACCAATCCTCCTGCCTCAGCCTCCCTAGTGCTGGGATTACAGGTGTGAGCCACCACACCCGGCTTACACCTTTAATATACGTTTTACATTTGGGGGTTAAATACCTTTGAGATAATGCTCAGTGTTTATGAATGTTATGGTTTATGTCTAGTTGTCCCCCCAAAGCCTCATGCAGTCATGGGACTTCTGTAGATTGAGACTTGACTCATGAGTCACTGGGATTATGTGATTTAGTATTGATCTACAGTTTGAGCCTTGATCTATGATCCCTGGGATTATGTGTTTTAATTCTGATGAGACTATTGGTCTGAGAGTATGGCTGGGACTATGGGTGTGGTCTAGGGAGGATATTCTAAGGCAGAGAGCCTGATTGGAATATAAAGAGTGACAGAGAGACAGACTCAAGTTGTTGCTGTTGCTCTGCTGCCCTGATTGATTGGCTGCCTCTGCCACCATTTTGTTGCTGTTCCACCACCATGAACTGGATGCTCTCTGCCCTATTCCACTCAGCTTTGGGACAGCCAAATATGGACTGAAACCTCCAGTAACTGTGAGCTAAATAAACCTTTCCTTTCTTCATTTTGAGTGTTGGGTATTTGTCTGAGCAACAAGTAAAAAGTAACTAAGACAGTGAAGTATTTCTGCAAGATTATATGCAAATTCTTGTCAGATAATCTCAACTTGATGTTTGAGGAATCAGTCCTATCCTCAAGACAGCAAATGAAGTGTGGTAGGCAGAGTGAAGATAACCACATCCTGATTCTTGGTAGTTGATATATTAGCTCATAGGGCAAACATAATTGGGCAGATGCTGGCAACGTTAAATATCTTGAGATGGGAGATTATTCAGGAAGGCCCAGTCTACTCATATTAGTCCTAAAAAGAAGAGAGAGGCAGAGGGCAGGTCAAAAAGGACAGACAGATGCAGGAAAGACTGAAAGAGTGAGAAAGACTTGACCTGCCTCAGGGAGCTCTCAAGATGGCAGAGGTGGGCCAACACCCGAGGAACGCGATCGCCCCTAGAAAGGCCTTCAGCCTGGTTACAGCTATCAAGAAAATGGGCAAGTCAGGTAAACACAAGAACTTAACTTTGATCTCAAGCATAATGAGCAGGAAAGGAATTCTCCCTTAGAGCTCATGGAAGGCATTTTTCTGGCACTCAGTTTTAGTCCAGTGAGAATACTAGACTTCTGACATCCAGCAACCTGAAATAATAAATTATGTCACACAAAATCACTAAATGTGTGGGGAACTGTTACACAGCCATAGAAATGACATACTAATATTTAACTATGTATTAGTTTGTTAGCATTTGTTACTTCTGGAGGCCATTTCCCCAGGCCAATACCTGATTTTAACTAAACTCTTAGATTTTTGGCTTCTGTTTTCTGATTAAGAGAAACCAGAAAGATAGAAAAAGAGTAATGATCACGAAGCATGGAGAGGCTGAATTGTTTTTTTTTTTTTTTTAAGATTTTTTAATGTTATTTATTTATTTTTTTCTTGTTTCAGAACCTTTATTTGTTTATTCACTCATTTTTATGGCCGGCTCAGCCTGCCCCGAGGGCAGGGCTGGCGCAGCATGTGGTGCCGCCCATTGAACCGCGGTCCCTGAAGCTGCCCAAGCTTTCCCAACCAGGTGCTTTAGACCACTGAGCCATCCCACTGGGCCCAAGAGGCTGAATTGTACTTTTTCCCACTGATTAAAAAAAAAAAAAAGTATATGGGCTAGCAAGATGGCTCAGCAGTCTAAAGCACCTGCTTAGGCAAGCTTAGGTAATCTCAGGGACTGTGGTTCAGTCCCCAGCATCTGCTCCAGCCCCACGCCCAGGGCAGGTTGAGCTGTCAATAATAATAATAATAATAATAATAATATATACATACATACATACAAAAAAGTATAACCCTTCATGCCTAGCTATCTTTGGGTTGTGAACTTAAAATTTTTATAATTTTATTTATTTTTATGTATTTAGCACAGGGTCTGTGTAGATTGGACTCATAGTGGTTCTCCTGTTTTCAGCTTCTTAAGTGCTGGGACTCAGGTGCACGCCAATACGCCCAGTCTCAATCACCGTCTCAGCGTGCCCTGTGGGTGGAACCAGCACGGCATGAGGAGGATCAAACCCCAGCTGCTGCACTCTGCCTAAACAGGTGCTTTAGTGTGCTGAGCTACCTGGCCTGCCCTTATAGTTGTAAAAATGTCATCTTTGGGGAAGAGGTGGGAAGAAGAATAAAAATTATCAAGATGCACTATGTATATGTATCCATTCTCCAAATAATTATTATGTATCACAATCATAAATTAACAAAAGGTTTAAAAACTTCAACTTGCGGGCCCGGCGAGATGGCTCAGTGGTCTAAAGCGCCTATTTGGGAAAGCTTGGGAGGCTTCAGGGACCGCGGTTCAATCCCCGGCACCACATGCTGCGCCAGCCCTGCCCTCGGGGAGGGCTGAGCCAGCCATAAAAATGAGTCAATAAACAAACAAAGGTTCCAAAACAAGAAAAAAATAAATAAAATAAAAAATTCTAAAAAAAAAGTAAAAACAATAAAAACTTCAACTTGTTCATGATTTGCCTTTAGTTTTCTCATCTGGGTATTTGTTTCACAAAGAGTTTTCTTTATTCTTTCTTTCTTTTTTTGTCTTTTTGAGACAGGGTCTCACTATGCAGTTGAGGCTGGCCTTGAGCTCACTTTTATAGCCCAGGCTGGTCTCGAACTCACATTGATCCTCCTGCCTCAGCCTCCCAAATGCTGGGATTACAGGCATGCGCCACCACGCCTGGCCTTCACAAAGAGTTTTCATTATAAAAATGAAATGCAAACAGTCCTGCGTGACAACCAAGTTCCAGTCTTGCACTGGGTCATTAAATGAGTAGGTCCCTAAATGAGGAATTGTTTATAGCAGGTGTATTAATTTACTCAGGAGAAATGAGTGGTCATAGGAAAGTTTAACCTGGTGATTTTGTTTTCATTCATTCATTCATTCATTCATTCATTCATTCATTCATTCATTGATGTATTTGGTACTGGGTCTCACTACACAGCTTGGACTCAGTGATGCTCTTGTTTTTAGCCTCCCCAGTGCTATAATTAGAGGTATGGGCCACCATGTCTTGACTCTGGTGCTGGTTCAGTGTGCCTGGGGTAGGGCCAGGGCAGCATGCGGGACCAGGGATTAAATCCTGGTCCCTGTGCTTGTCAAAGCAGGGGCTTTGTCTGCTGAGCTATCTCGCTGGCCCAACTTTGCTTTTATTTGCATAACTCTCCCCAGTAGCACTGCAATGTATAACAGAAGATAAAATTATAGTACTGTACTATAGAAGAAGCCACCATTAGGCTGCACAGCCATGTACCCTCCTGGCTGCAAGTCAGAATGGAGGTGGTCTGTCTGAGCAAAGTGCCTCAGCAGGAAGTCTGAACTGTTGCTAAGCAGGTGGGTTATAAAATGAAGCCTGTCTATGTAATAGAACTACACAGTTATGACTTTCCTGAAACATATGTGCTAAAACAATGATCATTTTCCACACTCATGTTAATTCTGGTATGAAACTGTTTCCCAGCAAATGACCAGGCAGGTGTTCCCACTGACCTGCTTCTCTTCTGGCGGATGCTCTTCTTCAACCTTCAGGGAAACCGGTGAACTGGAATTTGAAGTAGAATTACTGCACATTGAAGCAAAGGAGTCTGGTGAGGAGTTGTTGGTTGCTCTCCAGAGGGTGGATGCCGAGGTAGGCATGGTCCCTCCACCCTTCAGCAGGGACTCTGCCATGCCAACCAACTCTTCAAATTGCGTGACTGCCTGCGGCAAGACTGAGGGGCAGGAGGAAGCAGCAGCTCACAAACATGTTAACAAAGTGTGCACATGTGTACTTTAGCGTGTGTGTGTGTGTGTGTGTGTATGTGTGTGCACCTGAGTGTACACAAAACTAGGTGGAACAAATGGCTAATATTTGTTACCTTAGAAATTATTAAATGATTTAGTAACTTAATAATAAATCAGTTTCAAAATATTTGGTGATTGTATTAAGCTGAATATGTATTATTGTGAAACTAAAAAAAGTTCTATTTATTTATTTATTTATTTAGTCTTTTTGAGACAGGGTCTTGCTATGTGGTTGAGGCTGGCCTTGAGCTCACTTTTGTAGCCCAGGCTGGTCTCGAACTCGCACCAATCCTCCTGCCTCAGCCTCCCGAGTGCTGGGATTACAGGTGTGCGCCACCACACCTGGCTTATTTATTTATTTTTAAAACTTTATTTATATTATGTCTGGCTCAGCCTGCTCTGGTGGTGGGGCTGGTGCAGCATGTGGTGCTGGGGATCGATCTATGGTCCCTGAGGTTGCCTAAGCCTGCCTAAGCAGACCCTTTAGACCACTGAGCTATGTTTTGCCAGTCCCTTTTTAAATTTTATTTATTTATTTATTTATTTATTTATTTATTTATTTATTTATGGCTTTTTTGAGACAAGGTCTCGCTATGCAGTTTAGGCTGACCTTGAGCTCACTTTTGTAGCCCAGGCTGGTCTCAAACTCACGTCAATCCTCCTGCCTCAGCCTCCCAAGTGCTGGGATTACAGGCGTGCGCCACCACGCCCGGCTCTAAAAAGCATGTTTTAAAAAGGTGATTTTTTTTCTTCTAATTGCTAGTGTTTTTTTGGGGGCGGGAGGGATTACAGGGCGTTCAGGGTCTCACTACTAGATGGGACTCGTAATGATCTGCCTGTTTCCGGCCTCTCAAGAGCTGGGATTACTGGCGCATGCCTCCACGCCCAGTCTCAGTTGCTGTCTCAGCGTGCCCTGGGGTCAGGGCCAGCATGGCAGGCCTGTGGATTGAATCCTCGGCCCCTGCTTGCAGGTGCTTTAATCCACTGAGCTTTTTTTTTTTTAAAGCATATTTTTATTTTATTTTAATTTTTTTCTTGTGTCAGAACTTTTGTTTGTTTATTTATTTATTTTTATGGCCGGCTCAGCCTGCCCTCAGAGCAGGGCTGGGCAGCATGTGGTGCCGGGGATCGAACCACGGTCCCTGCAGCCGCCCAAGCTTTCCTTAGCAGGCACTTTAGACCACTGAGCCATCCTACTGGGCCTCTCACATTAAAATTTATATGACATTCAATTATGGTTTACTAGGGGTCAAATTCCATCAAATTAATATAAATCTACTGTTGCAATTCAAATTTCTGTTGTCAAAATTTTATAATCAACTTAAAATTCTCTGTTGCCTGTTATTGGAAGCTTACACATTCAAAGTTTTCATGCCTGCACATAAAATGGTTTTCTCTGCTGTTTTATCTATTTTGATTGCTAAGGACAAGCAACATGCAATTGGAATAGAAAGAGACCTTAAGCCCTGTCTAACTCGGTTCCTCACAAAATGGCTGAGGGCAGCCCTTTACTCTGAAATTCTGTGTTTTTTT
>PVJA010050883.1:0-13090 GCA_004027025.1 Myocastor coypus | reverse complement strand
ATGTGTGTGTGTGTGTGTGTGTGTGTGTGTGTGTGTGAGAGAGAGAGAGAGAGAGAGAAGAAAGAAGGAAGAAAGGAAGAAAGAAAGAAAGAAGGAAGGAAGGAAGGAAGGAAGGAAGGAAGGAAGGAAGGAAGGAAGGAAGGAAAAGACAGACAGACAAAGATGGCAGAAGCACAGGTACATAGACAGGAAGATCTGGTTGGCCAATGCACAACAGAGTTTGCAGCAGAGATGTCTGACTTGCTAAGAAATTAACTGGAACATGAAAACAAGAGGAGTCCAGAAACGTCGTTCTCTCCCTCCAGCTGATCGAACAGGACCCGCACTCTCCCACCCAGACACGGAGGCCAGCTCGCATCGTCCGCCATGCCTCCTCTGGGCCTCACCACCCCATCAGCTGGGAGAAGCCCTGAGCTGCACGGTTATGGATTCGAGGATGGGAGAAAAGGTGAGAACTCTGCAGCAACACCACAGCTCATTTTATCCCTTCATCCTGCCTTCACAGTTTTTAGGTAAATATTTGGATTTCCATGACACCTTGGCGACATTTCCTGTGCTTCCCTAATCGACTAATTTATGATGTTAATAGGCTATGTTTGCTCAGAGATCTAGTTTCCAGTCTGAGGCCTGAGCCCTGGAGATGCGGCCTGACTTCCTCCTCGCTCCGCCGAGACAGAGTGAGACGCACTGGGAGAAGCAGCCTGCGCACTGCGTAGGGAGGGAGCAGGTTCCAGCAGCGATCGTTACATTTCTTCTTAATTTTCAAAGAGAAAAGAATGAAAACAAAAATAATAAAAACAATGACAAAAACAAAACAATGCAAAAATAATAAAAAAATGATACAGAATTTCAAAATAGAGCAATAGGAAATTAACAGTTGTTCAATGTTACATATCATTATCTTCCAAAAAGTTAATCAGATTATCAGAGAGAGCCAGGCAACATGGATCAAGCAATTAAATGTTAACTGTTTCTTTCAGTGAACCAATATAAATTAGTAGTACAGTTATCTTAGTTAGCATATATAAGATATATCTTAGTTATCATATATAAATAATATGTCTGTGTGTAATTTTCTTTTCCTTCCTTCCTTCTTTCTTTCTTTCTTCTTTTCTCCTTTCCCTCATCCATTGTGCTTTCCTTTCGAGTACTTTCTTGCCCTTGCACAACACCTATTGCACCTTTCAAATTCCTTGGTGTACACTTCTCACAAGCACACTAAAGTTTCCCCAGCGATCCAGTAATATGCGTGCAACTGTGTGATTTGAAGGAAAATTCTAGCTTCCTATAATTCAACACAGTAACCTAGTTTCTGTCAGCACAGTGTCAGAAGTCAACTCTCATCGACTTCTCCTCAATCGCGGACTGGACACTGATCAACTGTCCCAGTGTCGCGCAGACTGACTGCTTGGTGGGGGTGGGGAAAGGGCGTGCTGAAAAGTGGAGATCAACTTGTAGCGCTGCTGCTGGGAGGTTGTAAGATGAAAAGTACCATTTAAATTTTCTAAACCTTAGCTTTTAACCTATAAAATTAGAATGATCATCTTTTCCCATCGTCCCTTACTGCCTAAGGCATCGCATGGACGGCATGAGCCAAGGAAGGCAAAGGCCCTTGGTAAACTACAAAGGAGGGGCCGCACGACTTACTCCGCTCCACCGCAGAGGTGCGCGCCGCTGTGCAGCAGGAGCTGGGGACCGCGTCGCATGGCTGCAGGTGGCGTCCTGAACTATCACACCAGCTATCATCCCTAAATTACTTTCTTTTTCACAGAGAACACTCTCATACTGTTTGCATGAGGATGACTGTGGAAGACAGGGGACAGGAGGAGCTGTCCAATTAAACTCCCTATGGCCTTTTCAGCTATTTCAAACCTTGCTATATAAAAAATTATGTCTTATTTTTGTAGCCATCAGAAAAAAGTAGGTTCACCTCTATCTTAGCTTTAAGAATGCATCCTCTCTCACATCTCACGTAGTTAAATGTAGCCAGTGCCGTACCTTCCATAGTGTTTATAACAGCAGTGTTTTCCACATGAACAGCAAGTTATGAATATAATCAAGCATATAAAATTAAACCAAATTCCAAGTTTCTACCACTCTTTTCACAAAGTTTTCTTATAATCATTTCCTGAAACTCACTATTGACTTTCTATGCAACTCATGAAATATACAAATGATGCAGGTCAGAGAAAAACGCCAAAGAGCTGATCCATGCTGCAAACATCTAAGTGAACTGGTAACTGCCCTTCTCTTGCTAAGGACTTTGAGGATGTGTGAACAGTGAGGTGACGTGATGTTGCCCCCGGGCCAGCACTAGGGGACCCGGCTTCCCAAGATTTTGACCAGAGATGAAAGAGGGACCACTTTGAATACTTAATAAAAGCACAAAAACAAGCTAAAGAAATGATCCAATGTAAAACATGGTTTCATCTGCTCTGGAAGGTTTTGTGATTTTTAGTCAATGCAGAATATTAAAACAATTTAATTTCAGCAGTGGAGACAATTAAATTCACAGAGCTACTGGAACCACAACATCTTTTGAAGAGAGCCACCTCTACGTCCCCCACCTAATGTAAGTCTGACATCTTGAACCGGTTGCTACCTATCTCATTTCAATCTTCTATCACTGACTTATGACACGATTTGCAAACCTGGAAATCTCTCAGGTAGAATGGCCAGTTATCAGATGTGAGGATGAATTATTCCCTTACTGAGTTTCAGGTCAACTGCTTATAAAATTAAAATTCTACAGATTCTTCCTGTAATCTTCAGCCAAATAGAACAAAGTCAGTAGCCAAATGAG
Organism: Myocastor coypus; assembly: GCA_004027025.1. Classification (NCBI taxonomy): domain Eukaryota; kingdom Metazoa; phylum Chordata; class Mammalia; order Rodentia; family Myocastoridae; genus Myocastor; species Myocastor coypus. The sequence goes on along the minus strand of PVJA010050883.1, from coordinate 10,287 downwards.
AACAGCCTGTCTGTCCTCACTGAGTTTGATTTTGAATCTGATCCCTGATAAAGCATAAGTAGCATTAACTCCTTCAATAAAATAGAGTCTATTTTTTTTAAAGAATGTGGAAATTCAAAACACAACTCATGCATCCCCAAGCAACATTTAGGGACCAATTCAGCCAGCACTTGCACCTCATCCTGTGAGAAGCTGGTTTTCAGAACTATATCACATTAATAAAGTGGCCAGGGAATAAGATCTGATCCTTAGCTTAATCAAACATCTGTAATTGACAAAGAGTGAATCAAGGGACAGTGCAGCTATTTTTTGTGGAATGAACATCTCAGGAAAAGAAAACAAAAAAAGAACACACTGCGCTGTGGCTTTATTGAATGTACCATGGGGAAACAAAAAGTGTGTTTTTAAAGGGACTGCATATATTGAACTGTGTTACCCTCAGAAACAGAGATTCTTATTTGTGTCCTAGAAACAGATATTAAAGGTCAGTCGGAGTAAATACCGTGTTCACATCTACATGCTTTTAGACTGCCGAATTAGAAATCAACCTAAGATAAAAGAACGATCCAATGCGCACCACTATTCAATGGGAATAAACGTTCTTGGGAATAAACTAAACTTACTTTGTTTCTCACTTTATATTAACTTCATGATTTACATCTTTTTTGTTTTCTTATTCTCCCAAAGATTGTCTGGAGTTCCACGTCTGATTTTTATTGATCTAGATTAAGGAGACCAAGGAGGAACAAAGGCACCTTTATTATTCCCCCAAAACTTAATGATCTTTTGAGGTCTTAGACACATGGACTAGAGGTAGTAAACGCAGTGCTGCTTATCTTATTAAGCCAAATTATCCCACATACCAAGGAAGAATTGATAATTGCACTCCATGAAGAATCTCTAATTTGACTCTGTCCCCAAAATGGGGCACTGTCAATAGGCTTCAAGATTCATGAACACAGGCAAATTAATGATAGACTAGAGAGGAAATTCTTTCATATGGCCTCATATTGGCAGCTTCTAAGGCTGATGTAACAGACCAAGTGCCATTCCCAAGGAGCAGGAGCATGTTGTTATGGTTTATGTCTAGTTGTCCCCGCAAAGCCTCATGCATTCATGGGCGGGGACTTGTGTAGATTGAGACTTGATTCATGAGTCACTGGGATTATGTGATTTAGTACTGATCTACAGTTTGAGACTTGATCCATGATCCTTAGAATTATGTGTTTTAAGTACTTCTGGGATTATGGGTGTAGCCTAAGGCGGATAAGCTGAGGCGGAGATCCTGAGTGTAATATAAAGAGAGACAGAGAGACAGAGCTATTGCCCTGCTGCCCTGTTTGGTTGGCTGCGTCTGCCACCATGAATTGCGTGCTCTCTGCCCGGTTCCACTCAGCCTTGGGCCAGCTGAATGTGGACTGGAACCTCCAGAAAGTGTGAGCTAAGTAAACCTTTCCTTTCCTCATTTTGAGTGTTGGGTATTTGTCCCAGCAACGAGTAAAAAGTAACTACTACACATATCAATAATATCTTGGTGTAGATATTCTCAGAGAGGATTATCTTAAATCAAGAGGGAAGCACACTTAGAGCCCTCACAAAGTAATCCAGATTCACCCAAAACAGTAGTGACTGAGGATGTAATTTATAATCTGTGTCTTTGTTAGTGAAGTTTTGTTATTGAAGCTGGGTGCTGGCCTTTTGGTTCACATCATCCATCTTTTGATTTTTCTTTTTTTTTGGTCATATTCTATAACGGGTGGGTAGGGAGAAAAGCTATCCTGAGAAAGAGAATAGACATTGGCACTACCAAGGGACACAGGGCAATGTGAAGGCGAAGAGTAGACCTATGCTGGTTTTGTTCCTAGTTCTAGCTTCAAAATTTGGCAAAAATCTAAGAACGTTGCCATGGGAACATATATTATCAAGGTCAGATAAATAAACAATGAACTATGGCTTCTTCTGCTATGGGTACTCACTAAAAGTTGAATTCTATGCACCTGCCACACACATGCTAGTATTTGAATTAGAATTTTCATACTAAGCTCGATGTCTAGTCCTGCTTAAACATATTTTTATGTTCAGACAGAGTCTAAGGTCAAATCTGTGCTCTTCCTTCCTGTTATGATATGTCTCTAGTTGTCCCCACAAGGCCTCATGCGGTCTTCAGGGCAGGCTTCTAGAGTTTGGGATTAATCTCTTAAACATAATTAATCATAATTAATTGATGATCCAATGCTGGCATCATAGCCTGAACACAACAGAGGAAAGGAAGAGAGGCCGCTCACTGCCTCAGCCACTGTCCCTCCCTCTGCTCTTTGCTATTATCTGCTGCCATAAACTGCTGCCCTCTGCCATGTGCCACTCTGCTTTGGAGCCAGCTGAGCACACACGGCCACTTCCACTAACTGTGAGCTAAGTAAATCTTTCCTTCCTTAACTTTGGGTGTTGGGTATTTCGTCTCAGCAAAGAGAGAAAAGTAACCGAGATGCTTCCTCAGCGAGGCAGGAAGGAAACACAGAGCAAAGCTACGTGGAGCTACGTGTGCCCAGGTTCCCACATGTGCACAGCCAATAATTCCACAGGTCCTGCATATGGACTTCTTCCGGGTGCTGATGGCTGTCCCGGAAGCCATAGCGCTGGGACACCACAAGGTGCTACTGTCTCCGCCCCGTATGATTTCTTGTCCTACATCCTCATAATGTACTTTGACTTTTGCTTCTGATTTTTCCTTTCTTTTGTTCGGCGCCAGCCTGCTCTGCAGAACTAGTCTCTCCGTTATCCTCCACTCTCATTCTTTCAAATAAACCTTGTCACCGTGTTTGCTTGTCCTGGTTGGCTCTTTGTTCAAAACAAGAAGAACCCGGTCGTGTTTAATTCACATGCATTTCTAAAAGGAGCCTCGCAGTAGCCAGAGTGCTGGGGTTCCAGGCATCCATCACCATGTCGAGCTGATACATTTTTAATGGCAAAAATCCTTGTAGGCAAAAAATAAATAAATAAAATTAAATTAAAAACCATTAGCAAAATAAGCAATACTGAACTCAACTCTCCTTAAGAGTTTCCTCATTATCAAATGTGTATTTATATATAATGTCAATATTTATTCTAATTTAATCAAAAGTAAGTCCCTAAAAATTTCCTTGTTTCTGGAGAAATGAGGCCAGACCTATTTTAAATGCAACTAAAACTGGGTTCTCCTCCTTGTTTACGTCAGAGTCGTTACCCCAGAAAATAGCTGGGGTGTCTCCTCCACAGACTCCTGACAGTAGGACTCTTTTTAAAATTTTCACTAGAAAGGACTTGTTCTCAGAAACAAACAAAGGACTCTTCGGGGCAACCAAACAAGTTCTCATTTTAACAAAGAACACATAAACTTAGGCTATTATTCATTTTTGCCTCATGACCATGGGAGTGAACTTATTCAGACTTCCACATCTGTATTTCCTATCTTCTAGTTGTTTCCTTGGTGCAACCTCTCCCCAGGGTAGACCGCCATGGCCTCCGGAATTCACCCCTCACCGCATCCCCAACCAACCTCCAATCGAGCCGGTTTCCTTCTTTCAAAGGGAACTCACCACACCAACCACTGCCATCCGAGAAAGACTGCGAAACATCCAAAAGCCAGCTCATGACCCGCTGAAACCCCATCACCGTTTGCTGCTGCTACCTGCCAACTTGAAACATACCCCCACGCATCCCTGGAAGAGCAGGCAGCGTTGTCACTGAGGGATGGATGAAATCCGGGGACGTGTCATTATCTCCAAAACGAATGGTAATTAAACATCTTTCCTAACCCTCGGAAGCTGGGGCAAGCGCGCTTGGGATGGGAATCCATTATGTGGCTGAGGTTTCTGTCTGGCTGATCTAAGCAGATTGAGGCCGGGCCAGTCGCACAGAACTGCCCCAGGTAAGGAAGCGCAGCGCTCCTGTGGGGTTATCAGGCCTGCCAGGCCTGGGAGGCAGTGCAAAGCCCTTCCAGTGGGAAGTTCTTGGTAAGTGGCTGTGTGGCAACCATGGGATTATCCCAGCCCACTCACACATCATCTGGCTTTAAACTTCTGGCCCTCTGGCAAAGAAGAGGCGAAGCCTTCTATCGGTCTCTCCCCCTCTGGTCCCTCTGCTCTGCCTCTCCCTTCCTGATCCCTAGCAGCCGCCGGGGCCGAGGCCTGCCCTTCTCTGCCAAGCACCAGGCTGGATTAGCTGCAAGCCAATAGCTGGGGGTCAGGATTAAGAGGCCAATGTGCACTTTAATACAAGCTGCCTATAATTAATGGCATTATTAATAGCTTGACTGAAAAATTCATTAAAAAATCCATTAAAAATAAATACCCTTTTACAAAAGGCATTGCCTTGGGTAAGAAAAACAGAAAAAAAGATAAAGGAAAATTGATTGGTAGCTTTCAGTTCACAGAAAGACAGATCATAGTTCAAACTGATTAAAATTGAACATTTTAGATTAAGCACCCTTGCCAAAATATTCTCTGTAGTTACTCAATATGGAAATATTATATGTCACATAGTTGTGTTTTTGTGCATCAGAGTGTGGTAGAAGGGAGACGGGTCGCTACTTGAGCTAAGTTTCTCCAGATGAATCTTCTTGGCCCTCAGTGACAGCAGAACACATCCTGGGATGCCGGTCACCTGCCTCTGAGTGACACAGCACTACAACCTCAGAGGAGGTGCGGAGAGGTGATGTCGGCCCCCCGGCCCACATCTTTGCCCACTTCTTTGGCAATCTGAACCTCGTCTGTGTCTGCTCTCATAGCTCTCTCTCTCTAACCCTAGTGCAGTTCTGCCGTTTCCCATTTCGGGTTCTGTAACGTGCGGTCGATCTTACTGTGTTTTGCCTGAGCCCAAGTAAATAGTGTTGACGGTGATAGCTGCGTCGGGGGTTCAAATGTCTGCGCAGAAAGCAGAGAGGCCTTGGAAAGGGCAAGCTTTGCGGGACACACGGCCCTGCCCTGCCTCCGCCGTGAAGGTTTGCCTGTGTCTCTACTTACTCGGGTCTTTCAGACCAACTTTTCTCTGGCTCTGATCAGCTCCCTGACGTGTGCAACGATATTATCTCCCAGAAGTGCTGACGGCCGCGTCCTCTTAAGAACTCCATTCACGACAGCGTTTGCTGGAAAAGAACTTTTATTCACTTCACCTGTTGTGCTGTGCTTCTAGCGCACAAAGCCAAGTCGAGATTAGACAATTATCTGGTTAATAGGATCAGCACAGACAAGCAGTCCATTCAATAGGCGTCTCTGACTGCACACCACGCGCAGCTCAGTCCCCCTCATCCCCCCCGTGTGACGAGCGAGCCGGACAGGATGCGGAGAGAACCCGCTGCCACTGTGTCCGACCGTGATAAAAAGAAATGAGACGCAGACGCCGCCAACTGCTACCCAGCGGACAGTTTACGAGAGCGGAATCATGGGATTCCGTGTCTGGCAGCCAGAGTGGTAACAAGGTTAACGGAGCAGGAGCGGTTATGCCAGGGTAGGCCTCTCCGAAAAGGCAGACATTGTTTGTCTCCGTGCATCCAGACATCAGCAGCTCGCGCCTTTTAAACCTGATCGTTTCAGACAGTGCACGCTCTTTTTGCTTTTAAAGGCATTAAATCCCCTTTGTTGCTACTACAGGAAGTTCCCACAACTTATACTTGAAATGGGATTTAACTCCTGGAGAATTTTGAGAAACGTAGTATATCTGGTATTCAGAAAGGCACTTACAGATATTATGTTAAAACTCTCAGTATTTTAATTCTTGCTTCCGTCTACTTTATCTCTAGTGGGAACCTAGATCTTCTAAGTTACGGCATGGTGGAAGGGACCCTAAACGAACAGCCAGATTCCTGGTCAGTCAAAAGACACTGAGGAGAGTGCTCCAGGTTTGTTGACCTCAATTTTAGTGCCAATAAATGTGGGACCAATTAGCGGGGCGCTGAGTAACCTCCTGAGGAGGAGGTGGCCTGTCCAGCAGTTCCTGAACTCGCCCGTTTCTCATGGCCACGTCTCCTCTGAGAAGTGTGACACTTGCAGTTTATGAGACTGTGAAGTTTAAGAGTATTTGCTTTGGAGTGAGGCCTGCTCCTGTGCGCTTTCTGCAAGAGTGATTCCTGCTGCATAACTTTCACTTCTGTGTGAATATGAAAGCCCGAACCACTAGATAAAACGTTTAAAAGTTTGGTTATTCTGTCCATATATAATAAATACAGTTAATATACCTCTGAGATGCCTGAGGAAATCCAGTAGTTCTTCTGACACATGGGAGAGACAGTCCACATCTAGGCAATGTAACCAGTAAGTGAGAAGTGCAGTAGGGGCCCCAGCTGAAGGAATTGGTGCAGAAATCACCTAACAATAAAGGCCTCGCTGTGGCCCACACCCCCTCCCCCAGTTCCCTTTGGACACGCCCCCATCGAGCAAGCAAGGGGTGATGGGAAACCCGGGCTCTTCATCAAAGAGAGGGGATGCCATTAGGAAAATAAGACCCAGCCAACACCAAGGAGGGCAATGTTTCTTTAAACGCTGGAATTTCCAAAGTTTGCTAAGGAATTTGCTTCATTTGAAGTGCTGTCTTTTCCTCAGATTAGAATTAAGTGGCTGCAAACGTGAGAGGGAATGTGTGTGTCCAAGCATGGGGAAAAAGCCAAGGATGAGGAGTGAAAGAAGACTTTTCAGGGATGCATGCGCAGTCTTCCCCATCTCCACTGAGGGGAACCGGACCCCAGCACAGATGACATGGACAGGAAGCAGCTCAGGCTCTAGGCCACCCAGTTTTCCATTTGGGAAACAACTACTGAGCACCTTCTAGATCCTGGTGGCTGCTCTATAGCGAGTAACCAAACAGAAATCCTCGTTCTCACAGAGTTTATACCCCAACCAAGAGATGAATGACAAAATGAAATGTAAATAGCCGCGCAGCCCACTGGACAAAGGTAATCACTGAGAATGATGCATAAACTGAGACTATCAGAACCAACTTTACAAGTGGGTGGTATTTCAGGAAAGTTTTCAAACAAAAGAAAAGTAACGCATGAACATCAGTACAAGGCATATTCCAGCAGACCCAGAAGAAGGACTAATTCTTAAAGACGGAATATAAGACTAATGATAGTACTTTTCTCAAAATTAAGAACATTCGTGATCGCTGAATGCTGATACATACACTCAGAATTTGAAGCTGGGTAGAATGGCCAAGCAAAGGCTGCTGGTGAAGGCATGCTGAGGACCCAGCCCAAGACAGACTCAAGGTTTTGGGCCTGCTGTCTTTCTAAAGAACTATTTTCTGAATTTAATATAATAAATTGACCGAGATTTAAAAATCCTTATTGCAAACCCTACTCAGCTGATTGAAAATAATTTCCAGAGTTAAGAGGTACTGCATGTCTGTACCTACAATCTGATAATTCTGGGAAGCCAAGGCAGAATAATTGCAAACTCAAGCCACACCTGGACAACAGTGTGAGTTAGCAAGACCCTGTGTCAAAATCTAAAAGAGAAACTTTGGGGGAAAGGCTGAGTGCACAGCTTAGTGCGAAGGCCCCGGGGCTCAAAACCCAACATCAGAGTAAAAAGTCTGCCAGTCAGATTTTGGGAACAACATGCTAATTTTAAATCAAATTCTTTTGTTCAGTATCTTTTCAATCAGCTTTGCTAGTATGTCTTTTGCCTAATGAGAAACCACTCATCCAGAACATGTGAAATAATAACCATTATTTCATATCCCAGCAATCTACTCATTCACGTGATTAACAAATATGTGTTGAGAACCCACTCAATGCTGTTTGCTCGTTATAGTCTTGAATGCACAGAGACAGACAATAATGACCCTCACCTCAGGGAGGCGCTGTAGTTTGGTTTGGGGTGCGGAATAAGTAGTTGGCCCGACCTGACACCAGGCGAGCTCAGAGCACCATGGGTACAAGGAGACAGGAATCTCTACCTGGCCTTGAGACAGTTGTGGAGACAGGTAGGCTTATTAAGGCTGTGGTGGAAAGCTGCAGATTGAAGGGCAAGAAGACACTGACCAGGTGTGGTGCGGGGAAAATCATCTCGTATACGTGGGAGAGAGAGTAGACGTTCAAGAAACACTAAGCAATCCATTAATGAAGAGTGAGCTGGAGTGACTGAAGGAACTGATGGAAGAGGAGACCAGACGGGTGGGAGACCCTGTGCAGGAAAGATCTGCTCAGTGTTACCTTGGAGAGAAGGTGCTGATGAGTCCCTCTGGGCAGGGACCTGAGGGGCTCTGCATTCTAGGGTGGCATTGGTACCACCTGTGAAGGTGATGCTATAGAGGTGTGAGAGCCACTTAGGGTCTGTGAGCTAATTCTAAGAAGTTATGCGGCATGAAGTGATATCCAGTGAATTAAAATAGTTGAAATAACCATTAAAATGATAATTAAAATATATATAGTATCTTTATTATCCATTATATTGGTCAGGGTCTTACTTAGAGGAACACAACAGATATAAGAATGAATATTAACACAAAATATAAAATCTATAAGGAATTATAAGATTGCCTTACAGTAGTCAGCCAGAGTCAGATAAGGAAGTGTACAGAGGGCTTCTGCATGCTCCAGACTGACGAATTCAATCCTGAGGTCTGAACTTCACTGCAGCACTCCATGTAAGTCTCTATCCATTGGCTGATGGAAGACTGAAGGGTCTGTAATGGATGCTGAAGCCTCTGCAACGGAGGCTGAAGAGTCTGCGCTGCAAGCCAGATGATGAAGCCCAGGCTGAATGCGAAGACTGAAGCTTCTCCGACAAAGTGAAGTGTTGACTCCTTCCTCAGCCCTTTAAAAAGTCTCTTTGTGCTCAGTCATTCTGACGTGGGCCCATTGAGCCCTAGGCTGGAACCAATCATACCCCAGGATGGGCCCTTGATCCTGCTCTAGGGAGGAGCCAATCATATCCTAGGCAGGCCCTGGTCATGCTCCAGGGAGGAACCAGTTGTACACCAGGGTGATGCTCCCACCAACAGGGAACAGGGCTGCTGAGTCATCTAGCCAAGTTGACATGATGTATCATCCACTATATCTAATATATATATATATATATATATATATATATATATATATATATATCTTAGGTATTATCTTTATTTCACACTAATGTAAGAAAGATTTATGATGGACTTGTGTAGAAAATGTAAATCGCACATGTACCATTTAAAACCATGAAGAACTTCTGTGCCAGCTTCACCCCTGGGCTGTGCTGAGACAGCACTAGAGACTGGCCATGGGGACACAGGCCTGTAATCCCAGTCCTTGGGAGGCTGTAAACACACAAGTCACTATGAATCCAATCTAGTAATGAGACCCTGAACACCCTGTAGACCTTTCCTCCCCCACCCAAAAAAAAAATCCTAAAATTATGAAGAGATTGAAACAATTACTGTGAATTCTGAGAATTTAAAATTAGAGAGAATGAAGCTGTCACCAAGACCCATGACAACATGGGCACCAGTCCACCCTGACTAGAGTCTCTGCATGGGGAACTCGTGAGTTTCCAGTGGCTCTTCACACAGACATCTGTCTCCTCCTGACACTAACCTTGAATGGGACAAAATAAGGAGACGTACACTGGAGGGTGGGAAGCATGCTGATAGCCTGGTGGAATCACAACATTGGACAACTGAATGGCAAGTCCTTAAAGTCACCTCAGCCTGGCGCACAGGTTTAGCCTGAGTGGTTTGTTGACCATCCACAATCACCGGTCTTGGAGACTTTCACTCTGAGGAGCTGCGTGGCAAGAGGTACAAGTGAGGATGTGCTACTACTGAGACATTGCTCTTCTGTGCAGCGCATGCCCACTGACCAGTCGTTTTAGGCCAGTGAATGTTCTAAAAAATATGGATACAGTGGTAAAGATGACAGAGTCTCTGTGGGCATACTGTGGGCCTTTGTTCAAATAGAGACTTATTTATTTATTTACTTATTTAGCAGTATCAGGGATCAAACTCAGGACTTTCTGCTTGTCAGGCAGATACTAAGGTACCGAATGATTTCCCCAGCTCTCAAAAGAGAATTTTGAAATGTTTTTGTCACAGAGAATTTCATTTTTTTGGATTCATTTTAATGACAAAAAAAGATAAAATAGCAACGCAACAGTTTCAAAACAAGTTACTAGGACATTTACAGTACTTAATAAAATGTATAGTGTTATCTTCATACTATGCAGAGGACCAGGCACAGACCCGATATCTTGTCTAAAAGTATTGGTACAAACTTTTATTCTCAGTGGACTGAGAGAAAGTAGCTCTATAGCTATCCTAACTCTCTCTCTCTCT